>JAOTRH010209754.1:0-10932 GCA_034768845.1 Heliamphora exappendiculata | reverse complement strand
AATTCTATAAATACCGTACCCCAGCGTACGTTTTCAGTACGAATTTTGAGTGAGAGAGACTCTGCCGATATACCGAGTAATCCTGATCCCCGACACCGAAACCCTACCGAACCTCCGACCGACATCGAAGTCTTGTTTGGATCACCACCCGAGGATTGGCCCATTGGAGTACATTCCCGACTTGAGGATTCCAAAATTCAGGTACCTTATTTGGATCCCCAATCCTTCTAACCAAATTCTTCTCTCTTGGGGTGACCGGGTTAAGATTCAATTTCAATTCGCATGTTCTTTCATAGTTAATCTTGTTTATTCCGTATAATTTAATTGTTTTCTTTGCTTCTTTAATCGTTAATTCCTTCGCGCTCACACTTAGCGTATTGTAATTTTTATTTGTATTCATTAAATGGTGCTAACATATTTTGGCAATTACAACATAATAATGTTGCTAATTGTTGTAATAATGCACCTACATTATGTGAATTTAGCAATTAATACTACATTTCACATTTAAGTTAAATAGTTGATTTTAGTTTATTTTATCTTTCTAGCATTAGTTTGATTTTCTTTCACTAGCAATTTATTTCATTTTCTTTTCTTTTCCTATAAACATTAATTTAATGCTCTATTTTATTTTCTTTCTAGTTTAATATTTCTTTTCTAAAATTTTTCTTTTTCATTTCTTTTTCTTTTCTTCCAATAATAATGTACTTTCTTTTTCCTAGTATTTTATTTCTTTGCTTCCTTACAATATTGCTTCCTTACATTATTTAATTTAGTACTTCTTAACTTTAATTAATCTTTAATGCTAACATGTCTTTTCTCTTCTTCTTCTTTTTTTGTAATGTAGTATTTATTTTTCTATTTTCTTTTTCTTTTTTTATAGCTTCATTTTCTTTACTCAACACCCTTATTTTATTTTATTTTTTTATTCTTGGTAAATTCAAAAATTACAAAAGACTTTCAAGTTAATTTTCACTTTTAAATGGTAGTATAATTTTCTTCCATTTCTTTTTTTTTTGGTCTCTTTTAAAGCATAAAATATAGATAGTTAAATAGTATTTTCTAATTTTTTTATTTCAGCATAATTTTTCTTTTGTAAAATTTTTCTTCTCCTTTAAATCTTTTTTTTGTTATAAAACCCTCATTTTAAATTTCTTTATTTGTAAGTTTTCTTTTTAATGTAGGAATTTCACATGCTTTTGTTTTGGTTATACTTTTGATAATTAATGCATGTTAGTTTAATATTATGCTTAAAATAGTTTAGCTTATTTTTGTAGCAAATTCATGTTTAGGTAATTTTAACAATTTCTACTATATTTTTGCTCTTTTATTTAAATCATGATAGTTAGCTTATTTTTGTGAATATTACATGTGGGAGTATTCCATGTATCATTTAGATAGAAATTGCATGCCATAGAATTTAAGATTTTTCTTTTGACACTTATTTATTTTGCAGTGCTAAGTATATATCTTATGCATTTTTTATATTTGATTTTGAATATTCTCTATTTGCCCCAATTTTCTTTATGTTCATGCATTTGATAAATTCTATTAAAGAACCAATGCTGATTAGTAGAGGCCAACCTTATGATTGGGCAAACGGGGTACCTAACACCTTCCGCGATTCATACCTTAGCCCTCGAACCATATTTCTCTAGTTAACGTTTTAAAGATCAGTGGCTATTTTTTGTTTTTCTTAGTTTTTCTCAAAAACTAAGTAGCGACTCTGTTTTCTATAAAAGAAATTTTCAAAATTTGATTTTTAAAGTGTTAAAATATTTTTTGAAAATATTTTTTGCCCATTATTTTTGACCCCTAAATCCCAACGCCACACACCATCTCATTGAGTAGCATTTTCTATAAATACATACCTTTGGTACAATTTTTGACGTCGATACGCTACCACTTTATTGAGAACAGATTTCTAACGTTAGTACTCTATTGCCCTATTGACTTACACCCAAACTCGTACTACTGTTCTTTCCGGAGTACTGGAATTAGAGCATTCTCGGGCGATTGGGGGAACGACCATTGCATCCCCACACTTAAGTATACATCCAGATACTGCATTTCAGGTATACTTGCACGATCCTCGACATTTTTCTCTCTACACCTTCTACTCCGTGGAGTGGTCGGCTTAATTTTTGTATTTTAATTTATGATTTGAATGATTATTCTTTAGTTAGTCATTATTTGATTACTTGGTTAGTATGCTTAATTCTGGGACTTTAGTTAGTATCATATTATTCATGCTTTACTTGTGTTTTGATAAAGTAAATATAATTTATTTCTATAATTCTGCCTCATATTCAATCCCACACAACGCATGTAAGTACCCTACACACTGTTTATCGAAATCCAATAAAATGGGTTCCTACAGACTATGTTGTCGCAACAATCAATGTTGCGGGTGTGACATTCTGGCACCACATGTTTGCGGTCTTTAGTCTTTTCCTTGCGCTCGCAAACTTTTGGCCTCTGTTGCTTGTGACCACGACCTCTGTAGGTCATGGCCGCAAGCTTTCTGTCATTCCAGTAGCCTTTTATGCATTCTATTTCTTGCGCTCGCGATCATTTGGTCTTTGTAGGTTACGGCCGCAACATTTTTGTTCTTCAAGTAGCTTAATTTTTTTGTTTTAATATTATGTTAACAGCCTATGAAGTCCAATATGAATCCTTCTAATATTCCGCTAGTAGCATAGTTTATGAATGATTGGAGTTTATCAATTTCTTTTAATAGTTTTATTTTTTGCTTATTGCATGCGGCTTTTATTATGTATCCTTAGTTAGATCTTGCATGATTAGACCTTAGGATTTCTTTTATGTTTTATGCTTGATATACCTATGTTATGCTATTTTTTATTATTTTGATTTCAATTGTTCTCTCTTTACCTTCCTTTTCTGTATTTGCATGTATTTAAGAAATTTAATTAAGAACGAATGATGATTAGTAGAGGCCAACCTCACAGTTGGGCGAACGAGGTGCCTAACACTTTCTCTGATTCGTACCTTAGCCCCTGGACCCTTGTTTTCTCTGGTTAATGTTTTAAAGATCAATGGCTCCTTTTTGTTTTTCTTGGTTTTTTCTCAAAAACTAAGTGGCCACTCCAATTTTCAATAAAAAGGGTTTTCAAATCTTTTAATTTTCAAGTTGTTAAAAGTTTTCAAAATAACTATTAAATTTTTTATTTTTGAATAAAACTCAAAATTCAAGCGCCACAGTATTTTTTGACAACTCCGCTGGGAACTGGTTTACAAAATGAAATAAGAGAGCTAAACTTAAAAGCATCATTAGTTCTCACTTGTACTTTCTCATTTGAATTCTCGCACGCATTTTGCATTATTCTCAACCATCGCTTAGTCTACTCGATATCCTGGTCAATTTGTTGTCTCGGGACTATGTTGGGAAAGCAAGCAAGCCTTCTGACCACACGCTCTGATAGGTACGGTAAAAAGGGTTATTGTGTACCGTTGGACCATACCTTGCACCATACTTGGCATGAGAGGTATATTCTTGACTCTATCCAGAAGGTACACAGAGTTTGATAAGATCGGCATTTTCTGTATATAGTAGCTCTGAACTCCCCATCAGGTGCTAACCTTATAGGATTATGTGTTTTTCTTTAATTGGATATTTTGTTTGTATATTCTTGAGACCTTTGTTTCGTTGTTCGGTTTAGAGTTAACCGTTGTATGTATTAGGATCTCGGTCTTTTGCCTAGGTTTTGGCTTAAGATCTTCTCTTGATTTGGGAGCGCTTTCTCTCTCCCGAGGCTCTACCCGGGTTGTTTGTTTAGCATCCTCAGTTCTGTTTAGGTTTGTTTTCCTCTCGAGACTTTGACCAGGCTTTCGGACTTTCTTTAGAACCTGTGTTGGTTTAGGGTTGTTTCCTCTTTGGTCCTTATTCAGGTTATGGTTTAAGATTTTAGATTGGTTTTTCCTCTTAGAGTGCTATCCGATTTTTTCCGTAGAACCTTTTGTTTAAACCTTTCTCCAGGAAGTTGTTTTAGTGTCAGTCAGGTTCTTTTTGGGCTCCTCTTTCTAGGTTTTTGATTGCTGTGTTATGTTTTCTAGTTTTCTATTAGTTTGGGCCCAGCCGGGCATCCTGTTGTTCCATTATTTGTACCCTACTAATGTTTATTGGGTCATCCTTGGAAAATTTTGCTGTCTTTGTCGGAGTTTTGTCTGAGGAGTTTTTGATGTTTGTTCCTCTCCTTTTGGGGATCTTAGGTTTGTTCATGTAGACACCCATATTTGACCATGTCGAATCTTAAGCACTTGTCTCGAATGCTCCCCAATAACGAGAACATGAAAATTGTGCTCAATGATACTCTCAGACAAGCAAAGTTAAGAATTCAATTCAAAATCCAAGAAATCACCAAAACCTCCTGGCCGTGACATCCTTATCTTCACAGCCGCTACCTTTATCAAAGTCCTAAAATAGGTCGTGTCCTAACTCTCATGGATGCAACCTTTTTTGTGACCCTAGAGTAGGTCGTCACCTTTGGTTCTCATGGCCGCCACCTTTCAAAAACCCTAAATCTAGCCGCGACTTTTGAAAGTCACGGCTGTCGCTATCAGTATGAACAAAGGACACGATCGATACTGTACAAAAGCATAAAAGTCACAGCCACCACTTTGACACCTTTTTGGACAGGTGACAACATTTCATAGGACATTTGGGCTCCTACCTTGCCTATAAATCGGCGTTCATTTGAACAGAAATCAGGAAGAGAACAACCTGGATGTCCAAGCTGTTGGAGGCAATATTGCCAACATCATTATTTTTGTAAAATAATTTTTGATAAAAAATTAACTAGACGGGTAAACACCGAAACGGGCTCCAGATAAAACTTTTGACGAAGAACGTTCAAAATAAAACCCGTGCAACCAAAGTAAATTTAGAAAAATACCTCTTGTAGATCTAATCTTCAATTATGACTTAATTCCGAGTTGAAACTCCTGTCAGATCTTCTACCGTATTCTCTTATGCGATCCTCGAACGTAGTGTGGGCTACGATCCTCTGAGAACTTGTACCGACAAAACCCCGATATATTTTTTGAATCTTGAATGACAAAAATAATATATCAAGAATGATATAAAAATCAATATAAACAGGTTCAGCTAACCCATATATATATAGGGCTACAACAGGGACCTGTGGAGTAATTATGAATAAAATTTCAAGTGGAACACAGATACCTACGAGCGGTTTATGCAATTATGAAAAGTTACAGCAGTTTATGCAATTTTTATAAAATACTGAATTACAGTTCACACTAATAAAGAACTATAATTGCACCATAACCCATAATCTCAAGACCTTCTTGCATTGAGCTCTTATTATTAAATGCTTACCATTTCTCCCCACGTTAAGATTCCCGATACATGTCAATCAAATTTAATTACTAACAATTTAATTTAATCGGCATCTTCATATTCCTTAAGCCCTTCCGCTTAATTTATTTGACCGCCGGATAATTAAATCCACCTGCAGAGTTTGGCCCGATCAAAACATATAAGTATCCTTAAGGGGG
This sequence comes from Heliamphora exappendiculata, assembly GCA_034768845.1. Lineage (NCBI taxonomy): Eukaryota > Viridiplantae > Streptophyta > Magnoliopsida > Ericales > Sarraceniaceae > Heliamphora > Heliamphora exappendiculata. The sequence continues at coordinate 5,394 of JAOTRH010209754.1, read as the reverse complement.
TATTGTCAATCCCGATCTTTCGGGACGTGGATTCCATCAATAATTAATACTTATATTATAAATAATATCGCTATCTAACTCATCGGAAATATAGACCCATATAAGATCGCACCCTCTAATGAATCAAAACAACAGATATTAAATATATACAAATCAATAATTATTTCTGGATTAAGAAGATAAGCACTATTCATAATAACCTTGTGGTATGAATTAATTTATATAGTTAGTAGTCAGTACTAAATTAATTATCCCAAATGTCCCGTTCAACACAAATTGTTCGATGGTATGTCAATTTCCATATAAACTGTGAACATAAAGCTTATATTATGCAAGAACCTAAAATCTGGTCTTCTGTGTGTAAGCCGTACTCTACACATTAGATTAAATACTATACAGAATATCGAACATCCATACATAACAAATAAATGATATACATACATTGCTCATAAAGATTCTCATAAAATAAAAAATTAATTTTATTAAAAATAAAATTAAATACTAAAAATATAATTTTCAGTATACCAATCCTAACAATCTCTTACTTATACTCAAAACTATGCTGCCATACATTTGACTCCCATGCCCTCTACATGACTATCAAAAGTTTTAGCCGGTTTTCTCTTTGTAAAGGATCTGCAAGGTTGTCCCCTGATGCAAGCTCTATGTCTGACTGAAAATCTGAGTTTGTGTTCCCAAAAAAGGTACTAGACTATCTGCTTGGTAAACTAACATATAATTCTTAGTCCTTTTCAGGTACTTGATTATATATATTTTTACCCTAGTCTAATACTCTTGGCCGGAATTAGACTGATATCTGCTAACCATGTCAACGGCAAAGTAAATGTTGGGTCTAATGCAAAGTATAGCATACATGAGGCTTCCTACTGCTAAAATATAAGGAACCGCCTTCAACTTCTTTATCTCATAAAGTGTCCTCGGATACTGATCCTTGGATAGAGTGATTCCACGCCTGAAAAGGAGAAACCCTTTCTTAGAATCCTGCGTGCTAAAACGAGTAAGGATATCTTCGATATAGTTTGCTTGTGATAAGCCTAACATCCTTTGTTTCTATCTCGCATAAGCTTGATCCCAAGGATGTGACTAGCTTCTCCTAAGTCTTTCATATCGAACTGCCCAGATAATCAAACTTTAATCGTAGATAAAACCCCCACATCGTTCTCGATGAGTAAAATATCATCTACATAAAGTACTAAGAAGATCACCACACTTCCGTCACGCTTCTTGTACACACAAGACTCATCCGGACTTTGATCAAAAGTGCTCCTGGCCCTTTGCAATGAATTCATCTGATTGTATCTGCCTGGTAAACTAACATATAATCCATAAATGGATCTCTTAAGCTTGCACAACATGTGCTCCTGGCCCTTTGCAATGAATCCATCTGATTGTATCATACAGATACACTCATCAAAACTTCCGTTATGGAAAGCTATCTTGACGTCTATTTGCCAGATTTCGTAATCGAAATGTGCGGCAATGGATAAGAGAATCCGGATAGACTTAAGTATGGCTACCGGAGAAAAGATTTTCTCATAGTCGATCCCTTCTTTCTGAGTGAACCCTTTAGCAACAAGCCTAACTTTGAAGGTTTTAACCTTCCCGTCTACTCCTCTCTTCCTCTTGTAGACCCACTTGCATCAATGGGTTTTATCCCTTCGGGTGGCTCTACAAGTTCCTAGATCTGATTGGAATACATAGTTTCTATCTCTGAATTCATAGCCCTTTGCCAAAGATCTGTATTTTTGTCTTGTAGTGCTTCATTGTAGTTACAGGGCTCGGTATCCAATTCTGCCGGGATCCTGTCAAAAGAATCTCCCAAGAACATATACCGATCAGGTTGATGAACAACCCTCCCAGTACGACGAGTTACTACTTGTGTCTGTGTACTGGCAGTAACAGACTGTGCATAATCTGAACACTGTGCATCAACACCCTGTTATTGATTTGCACCTATCCCGATAATCCTCCCACTACGATGAGGTAATGGAATATCAGTGACTTGTGGTTCCTCTTCTGTTCTACTGGCATTTCCTCTCAGTTCTTCCAGAATAATTTTTCTATTGGTCATGTGGTCCATAATATAATCCTCTTCCAAGAATCGGCCATTGGTGCTAACAATGACCTTTTGATCCTTAGGATCATAAAATAGACCACCCTTCGTTCCCTTGGGATACCCCACAAAGAAACAGACTTCTGTCCACGGTTCCAACTTACTCGCGTTCCCTTTCAGCACATGTGCTGGACACCCCCAAATCTGAATGTGTTTCAGACTAGGCTTACGTTCGGTCCATAATTCTGTGAGAGTAGAAGGTACTGACTTAGAAGGTACCAAGTTCAGAATGTAAGCCGCTGTCTCTAAAGCGAGTCCTCAAAACGAATGTGGTAAACTTGAATAACTCATCATTGACCTTACTATTTTCATAAGAGTCCCATTCTTTCTTTCTACTACACCATTCTGCTGAGGAGTGCCAGGTGCAGTCAACTGGAATGTAATCCCCTCTGATGATAAGTAGTCCTTAAACTCTCCAAAGAGGTATTTTCCACCACAGTCGGATCGTAGTGATTTGATACTTTTACCTAGACGCTTCTCTGTCTCCACCTTAAATTCTTTGAATTTCTTAAAGCATTCAGACTTATGGTGCATCAGGTAAATGTATCCATACATTGAGTAGTCATCAATGAAACTGATAAAGTTCTCAAAGCCACCTCTAGCTCGAATTGTCATAGGACCACACACATCAGAATGAATTAGCTCAAATGGTTCTTTAGCTCTATAGCCTTTGGCCGAAAACGGCATCTTGGTCATCTTACCCTCTAAGCAATATTCACAGACTAGAAGTGCCTCCACTTCCAATGAACTCAAAGGTCCATCTGCTACCAGTCTGTTTATCCTTTTTAGATTAATATGACCCAAGCATAAGCGCCAAAAAAACGTTTGGTTCATTAAAGAAGGAAACTTTCTCTTATATGGTAAATTAGATGTGTTATTCATTTCAGTTAGTTGCACTGTAGGAGAGATTTGAGTAATAATATAAAGATTACCCACCAATGTACCAGAACAGATAATCCGTTTATTATCCTTAATAACCACAGAGTTATTAAAATAAACAAAATATCCGTCTTTAGTCAATTCAGAAACGAAAACTAAGTTCCTTCTAATGGCAGGTACATAAAGACAATATCTCAATATTAAAATCCGATCTCTACCAAAACTGAGAGTGACATCCCCTACCACAACTGCTGTTATCTTTGTATTATTACCCATTTGCAGGTAAATCTTCCCATCACTAAGTTGTCGAGTTTCCTAGAACCCCTGCAATGAATTGCAGACATGATTAGCGGCTCCCGTATCTACACACCAGGTACCGGTAGATAACACCGCTAAACATGTTTCCACAACCAGTGAATAGAAATTGCCATGTTTGTTCTGCCTTCTGAGAAATACTAGACATAGCTTTTTCCAGTGCCAGGTCTAATTGCATTGAAAACATCTGCCTTTCGGCTTTTTCACACCAGTCCGTGGCCCACTAACTACCTTAGAAAATGTGTCTCCCTGTTTCTGAACCTTTTTCTTCTTCATGCCTTTCGGCCCCGAGGAAGAACTTTTTTCTGAAACAAACACATTTTCTAGTATTGAAGGAATACCATTTGTAATTAAAGTAATATCCACGTTAGATTTCTAGTCAATAAAATTTGGTCCCGTAAATTTTTTTTTCTTTAAGTATTAAAGCTAGTGGGTTGAAATCTATTTTAATCTTGAGAATCATATAATTAAATAAAACCGTTAATTATGATGAGTAAAACTTTGAATTTTTTTTAATTTAGTTTTCTCTACCATTTTAAAATTAATTCGTCAGCAGCCTGGTAACTTGAGAATAGCATGCTACGATGGGTGGATGTCTACTATCTTTCATAAGACCAGACATGCCAATTCTTTTTAATTTTACTATCTAGGCAACTGACCATACCAAGTAAAAGTAAATAGCTGACATAGTTTTGGTCCCGCGTGTAATAGCAGTGACTCAGATGGAGATGATACTATTATATACAGCCAAGTGTTAATCATCGCCTAATCCCAAATCAATTGTTTCGCAATGAACCCTTCAGATGGAGAAGTGATCCGCACTAACAATTGTCCTAAATTATCCCTACAGGATGTTTGTACTGGCAATACCGCAATTAATCTATCCGATGAGGAGGAAGCCCTTACTGCCAACACGCAGGGTTTAATTGCATCGCCTACAAACTGGTGATGGAGACCGCGAGATTTATCTGTGAATAAATTTTCTCTCCCACTTAGATTTTTAAAATATTTTTTAGGGTTATAAAAATTCGTTTAATTAAAATAAATTTATTAATTTCGAAAGCCACACGATCTGAAAGAATCAAACATCTTTCCGTGTATACGATTTCAAAGATTCTAGTTTATCAAACTATCTTTCGAAAGTCACACGATCTGAAAGAATCAAACATCGTTCTGTGTATACGATTCCAAAAATTCTGATTTATCAAACCATCTTTTCTTGTTTAAATGTGTAACAAATAAAATTTTAATAAATGCATAGTTTTTCCTCCAACTTTTCAGCTAAGGTAGTGATTAAAGATATTTATTTATTTTATTCTTTGTTTCACATTTTTCAAAAAATAATAATTTATTTTGATTAAATATTTTTCTATTTAATTAATTCAAAATTCAGAATTAATTTCCACGTTTTTTTTCAAGATATCTGATTTTTAAAAAAAATCATCTTTAAATGTGATATTTTGTAAAAAAATAAAATATCTAAAGTTTTTTTTATTTAATTAAAAATAATTTTAAAAAACTTAATTTTATCTTTATTACAAAATGTTTTAATTAAAATCGAATATTTAAATTAATTAAAATAACAGGATAAATCAAACCAATATTTATCATCCACGCAATTAATAAACAAAATTAAATGCAATACAAATATAAATCCCGATTTTATGATTCGATTGAAACTCTAAAGAGTTTCAGTCTTCTGTTATAAAGATAAACTGAAACAGATCCCTACGGGCGGTTTTTGTAATTATGAAAAGTTACAGCGATTTCTGTAATTTTCATAAAATACTGAATGAAAATAAAGAACTATAATTGCACTCTAACCCATAATCTCAAGATATTCTTGCATTGAGTTCCTGTTATTAAATGCTTATCGTTTCTCCACACGTTAAGATTCCTGATACCCGCCAATTAAATTTAATTACTGATAATTTAATTTAATCGGCATCTTCATATTCTTTAAGCCCTTTCACTTAACTTATTTAACCGCCGGACAATTAAATCCACCTGCAGGGTTTGGTCCGGTCAAAACTTATAAGCATCCTTAAGGGGGTATCGTCAATCCC
>JAOTRH010209733.1:0-10933 GCA_034768845.1 Heliamphora exappendiculata | reverse complement strand
CAGAGAATTCAATTGCCACTTATGGCTATTGAATTCCATGCTGACCCTCAGAGCCCCTGGCTCTGTCTCTTCCTCTTTTCTGTCTCTTTCTCTTCCTCTTCTGAGACCTCAGAGCTCCCAGCACTGTCTCTTCCTCTTCTTTGTCTCTTCCTCTTCCTTGGCCCTTTCATTATGGAGGGTTTTGCCCTGGAAATCAATAGCCACTCATGGCTGTTGGTTTTCAGGGTTCAATTGCAATTGAATGGCCAATTCAATTGTAATTGATCCAGCTATTAAAATCTAAATTTCAATGGCCAATGAAATTCACAGATTCCAACATTCACTATATGGGGTAAAGATTACAAAGTATAATAGTTTCTATTCTATTTTTGTTCCTAAGTCTCTATGGAAACTTCTCTATTAAATACAACACAAAACAATATAAGATATCCTAGGTTTAAAACGTACTGGCACAACAGTGCTTAAGCGCTCAACAAGTGTCTAGCGAGCGCCATATACTGGAATCCACAAGGCAATCTAGCGCTCGAGCACCTTGCTAGTGCTCCATTCTGGATTACCGGCACTTAAGCGCCCACCGAGCACCTCACTAGCGCTAGCTTCTAAAGTAACAGCGCTCAAGCGCCTAACTAGCACTCTACTAGCGCCGATTTTTATAATTCCATGTTTTGGTGCTTATTAGACTCCAAACATCCAAACATTGTTTCTTTAACAAATCATGGAGAGCTCACTTTGCCTTCCTAATGCTCACAAATATTTTTGATTGGCTCTTCAGTCTGTTCTATCTCTCACCGAAAGGTGGCAAGATTCATAATTTATATCAATGCGAAAAAAATGTAGTTCTTATTAATAAACAAAAAAATCATAATTCACTTTGCCTTCCCAAAGCTCACATTGTTTTTTCTTTTTTCATTTGCAAGCCATAATTCATACATTATATTAATATGCAAAAAAAATAAATAAACTTATTTGGTCCTAGGAATTTAAAGTCTTAGTTTCATCTCTACATGAAATACTGTATTAAGAAAATATATGAATTTATTGAAATTAATTAAAAATATGACTTTTAACCAAACAAAATAGTGTAAAAGAATTGATATAATCAACCCCAATTTATTAGAATAAACACTTAATATAGTTTGGTTATATTCGAGGGTTTGGTCCTAAAATGGGCATAATAGGGTGTCATTACTCTCTCTTTTTTTTATAAAGAATTCATGCAAATTTTTAGACTATAAAAATAAGAACATGTACTATTTTATATTTAAAAGAAAGAAAACGAAAACCCTCCTCGATCGCCCATTACAGGGTTCACACTTGCAACCTTCACCAGTAGCAACTTCAACAGATTTTGTCAACAATGTCATTGCTAACTTAAATTCTATTAATTCCACACACACACACACTACATAATATAATACAAATAAGTAACAGATCAATTCAATTAGAATTTTAATCTATAAACTGAACCATAAAAAAATAACTGATAATTATTTGAAATTAGAATCATACCATTTATTAAAAGCAACAAACCAAATCATATGATTTAAATCAATCGAGACCGATTTGCTGAGTCCATCAATTTTTTTAACATCCCTAGGCGCAACGTGGACGTATCTGCTTTAGTGCCTCTAGTTTTGCCGTTATTGACACAATCTCTTCGTCTAATTTTGTAGGGGTGAGATCTCCCTCATAATTAGATCTAATCATAAAAATAAATTTTAAAATTAAATAATAAACTCTGCAATGTGCATTTGTTTGTACAACTTCCTCATTCCCCGCGAATGAATACTCTTCCCTCGCCCCGTCCTGTCCCCACATATCTCCATTATGCTATGTACAAGTTTTTTTCACATTCGATAACAAACGGAATGAGAACGGTGTTTGCTTCTCCTACCCTGCTCCCGATTACTTAAAATAAACACTTTTTAAATATGAATACATATATAAAATATATTTTCTTAAAATATAAAAAGTCTAAAACTTTAAAGCATAATATTTATCTTTAGTTTTTCTTCTCTAATTTTACATTTTATATATGTAGTTCCATTGATTCATCAAATACTATTTTTTATTTACTATATTATCTATGACTTTTATTAATATCACTCTCTTAAATATTAGAAGATATTCTCGAAATATTTCCGCCATTGCCGTGTTCCCCGCTTTCTCTTTGATATTTTTTTCCGTCCTACCCTGAGGGAGCTCATTTCCTGCCCCGTCCAGCTTCATTGCCATTCTTAGGCCTAATTTGGTAATTTGACTATAAGAATTAGTTTTTTTCCTTTTAAAGTCATTTTAAATTAAATAAGTAAAAAATTTAATGGCAACTTAAAACCCAAAGACGGGAAGCTAAAAAGTTTTGATTTAAAGTGACTTTAGGTCAAAAGACAATAAAGTAATAAATCAAAAAAATTTAAGTCACAAAGAAGTTGTTATAATTTTTTATTTAATTTTTTACATAATTTTATATTCGATATAAGTCTTGTTGATAAATCTCAGCGAATAGATTTTAAAAATATAATATAATAAAAAAATAAATACACATAATAAAAATTATGATATTTTTAAAATTATATAAAAGTGTTTTAGGTTAGGGTTTGGTCTTTTTCCAATCCCATTAGGGACTAAATCGGTCAATTGGAATTCTTTGGGTTTAAAATAGATCTATTTTGATAATTTGAACAGTTTATTTTATTATTCTTAATTTATATACTATTATTGTAAAAAAATTAAATTAATTAAATATAATTAATTATCTTAATAAATTATATTTGTATTAATAAAATAAATAATAAAATAAATATTACAGTTTATTTTTATTATAAAAGTCCTGCGTGTTAAACGCTTATCTGTATCATGGAATCTTTATATAGAAATAATTATTAAGAAATATTAATAAAAAATAATATTTGAAAGACATAGAAGAGGATAATTTAAAGTTCAGTCTAAAGCTAAAAAGGTGGCGGAGTCTTCTGGACTTGCGAGTAATTATTTCATAAGGAAACTTATTGGGTAGTTTCAAAATATCATATAATTGAATACATGTAGTGTTCTTAATGAATAAACATAGTTAGTACTTAAGTCAGTTATTTTTGTCTCATTTACCCAATAAAAATAAGTTAATATTATTTTACCTAAAATAATTTTTGCTATGTCATTTGATAAAAATATTACATAGATAATGTTATACGGTGTTCTAAAACTATCGAATAATTACGCCATTGCTAATCATCATATTTTGAAATTGAGGCAATAGGCCCAAACCTTGTTTAAAACTTAGCCCATTACGTTTTTCAACCGACTTGGCCCATCAGAAAGAAAACAACAAATAAACTAATTAGTCCCTAACAAACACCGTTTCAACGACGGCGTCTCACAAGAAGTGGCCGAGGGATGGGGGAGGGGAGAGTCACACAAAACTAGCTCCTAATTATCCTGTTCAGCTCTAATATTTGCAAGATGGTCAACACATTAGTTCGCACCCATAGAAATATATCTATTAATTGGTAAGGTTCTTCTAATTAAGAACTTAATTGACACCTTCAACTAGAGTTCTGCAGGTGTGATTTGGAGGCGCTTCCTCCTTTTAAAGGTTGACAGTTTGAAACGGGTCTAATTTGATCTTCAAGTTTCTCATTCCTTTCTCATGCAATATAGTAATTACTCTAAAAATAATCCAAATTTCTATTTCAATGCTTGAGTCGACCTCTAATTTTTCAAGGTAACCAAGGACCCAATAACTCATTTGTCTCTAAAAAGCCCTCCAAAACTTGCTTTTCCTATACTCATTCTTTTGCATCCACCAGCCTTTGGCTTTAAAGAATCTGCACTAAGATACAACCGTTGGGTAAAAATGGGACCATTTTGAGAATTGGCAAGGGGGATTTAAAATCCTAAAAAATAGTAGAGGAATAAACTTTTATATGCCATATACTGTTAGAGGTAAGAACATCTTGATTTTCAAAACTTTTCATGTTTTTGTCCTTCCAAATTTACCACAAAACAATAATAAAAGATTGTCTCCACTTTAACCTAGAAAATCCATTACCATTATTTTTCAAAATTTCTTTAATCTAGTCAATGGTTGGTTTATGCATATTTCTCCTAAGCCAATGTCGGGATGTAATATGAGTCCAAAGTACTTTAGAGATGGGATAACCACAAAAAAAGTAATCTATGTCCTTTTGGTGGTAGCTGCAACGTGGACAAGTGTCAGAATTTGTAATGCCTTTCACAATGCCACGAGTTTTATGGTTGGAAATCTATCACGAAGAACAAGCCATCTAAAGCTTTCAAAAATTTGAGGAATTAAGCTTCCAAATCCAATTCTAGCTAGAAAAGGTTGTAGAAATAGATTGGTTCACAAGGTTATAGGCATCCTGAGAAGGTGAATGAGTCGGTTCACACCAATGGTCAGGAATATTACTACCAAAACCAGGATAGTTCTTTAACTTTGAAGAAATTATTCAAATAGTTCCACACAAAGTTTTTCAACTCACTAGGATTTTTCACCCATTGATTTTGATTATTTTTCAACATGCTAATTTTTGCTTTTCTTCTTCTAATGAAGATAGACAAATGAATTTTTGTGTGTGCTTCTTTCATCTTGAAGAAGCCAATTCACCTGAGATTTTTGAAGCCAAAAAACTTCCTTCTTAGAGGAGGATTAGTTTATATTATTTAAGAAGATTTTTATGTAGTAAAAAAGTGTTGTGTGAAAAATAATAGTCAAAAGTTTTCTGGATATTTTCTAACCTTTTCAAAATCCACTTTTTTTTTCTAAAAATATGACCAAAAACATGTTTGTTACGAGTAATAGAGTAAAAGAAACCTAAAAAAATCAACATTATTAAAGTAAGCATTAGATACTACACCTTTAAAGCTTGGGTCAAGAATCCAAGCAATATCAAATCTAAACAATTTCATAATAGGAGAGTGAGAGCACATACCTTGCGTCATGACCACAACAGGGAAATGATTAGAGTAAATTTTGAAAACAACTTTGACAATACCTTCTAGAAAGAGAGCTGTCCATTCAGATTTGCAGAGTACTTTATCCAACCTTTTTTGAGTATTAACCAAATAATTATGACCATTAGACAAGTCAAGTTAGGGCTAAGATTACTAATATTGATGAGATTACGATTATTAATTATCTGCATATACCTGCGACTTCTAGCTGGGTTTGAAGGTGAGGAGAAGCTTCTTCTTTCATGGTTCTCGCAAATTTCATTAAAATCTCTCAAGACCATCCAAGGGTTATTAGAAGTTTGGGTTTTTTCTTCCAACTCCTACCAAAGGTTGTCTCTAATTCTAGGGTTGGGGCTAGCATAAATAGCCAACATAATCCATTCTTCAAACTTCAATGGGTTCTTTTTTTATGGTAGCATAGATAACTTGGTTGTTAATCTCATTCACACAAATGCTAACATTTGAAGGGTTCCAAAGGATTCAAATGCCTCCAATAGGCTCGTAGTCAAAGTCATAGAGATTCCTATCCAAACGCCTCTATTAACTTGGATAGTCGCATATTTTAACTTGGTCAACAGATTTCTATTCAAAGTCCGTCAATTCCTTTTATATTTTAAAATGGAATAACAAGTAAAATAATATATATGAATTCCCGCAAAAAATATATATTAATATTTGTAAAAATAATAGTTTTATTTTTTTAAAGTATATTAATATTAGTTATTTTATTATTATTATTATTAAACTATTATTTACTATTCAATGGGCGGTAGTTAGCAAGGTAATAACACAAACTAATTTTAAACATATTTGTTATTATTTTTATTTTTTTCCAGTTATTATTTATTTAGAAAATATAAAACTTTGTTTAACGAAACTTCTTTCAAAAACTTTTTCTTAAACCGCCCATTTTTTTTTAGAAAACATCAAGAAGTTATGTTTTGGAACTTCAAAATCCTATTTCCACACAAAATATGAAGTATGGTGTTGTTTTCCAAACTCTTTAAAGGTCTTCCTTTTTGAGTTTTGTTTTTTTTATTGATTTTTCAATAATTGTAATTCGTTCACATTGCAATTCATGTGAAAGAAGTGTTTGACAAAACTACTGTTAGTAGCTTATAGATTATAACTTATAGTTAAAATTGTGAGTGTTTGATAAAATTTGTAACTTGTCGCTAAAATAAAAAAATAATAATTATAAGTTATAACAGAAATTGTGAGTATTTAAAAAAATATGTAGCTTAAAGCTAAAAATAGTAACAGAAAACTAAATGCTACTAGTAGTAACATTTCCAAACACCTCCGAAAAGTCATTTTAGTTGGGTATTTGGATTTACTCTCCTCCTTTGAATTAATTTTCTTCTTCCTCTTCTTTCGATTTAAAAAAAAATGTTATTCAATGAGTTGTAAACATCACGATAATATGTTGATATGGTATGTTCAATCAGTACATATGCAACTACTTAAGTATTTGCAATTTTTTAAAATATTAACAATGTTAACATTAGCAAAACATATCTTTTGTGTGCAATAAGTAATTAAGTATACTACATGAATATGTTAATGTGGTGTTATTAAACTCACTAAATAATTTTTTAAACATAAATGGGTCCTATAGCCTTTATTATGCTGAAAGAAAGCTGAACTAGTAGGAGAAAAGTTTCACAACATGCCAAAACAAACACCTGCTTGTGTTGAAACATCAATTCTAATCCTAAATGATCAAGACATAATGCCCTAGCTTAGAAGCAAGAAACTAAAAATAATTTAATAAGCAAGTTGCCTTGTCTTGGTATGCAAGTTGCAATCTAATGCATCACGAGTAATAGAGTGAAGGAAATCTAGAAAATCAACTTTGTTAGAGCAAGGATTAGAAACTACATGTATAAAGCTTGGGTTAAAAATCCAAACAATATCAAATCTAAACAATTTCATAATAAGAGAATGAGAGTGCATATATGTGTCATGACCACAATAGGGAAATGATCAGAGTAAACTCTAAAAAGAGATTTGACAATACCTTCTAAGAAGAGAGCTGTCCATTTAGGTTGCAGATGGTCCTATCTAGTCTTATTTGAGTATTAGCCAATCCACTACGACTATTAGACCAAGTCAAGTTAGGGTTAAAATTAATTACTAATATTAAAGAGATTGTGATTATTAATTATCTGTATAAACTTGCGACTTCTAGCTGAGTTTGAAAGTGGGGAAAAACTTCTTATTTCATGGTTTTCGCAAGTTTCATTAAAATCTTCCAGGACCATCCAAGACTTATTAGAAGTTTGGGCATTTTCCTCCAACTCCTTCTAAGGGTCTATGATTCTAGGATTGGGCCTAGCATAAATAGCCAACATGATCCATTCTTCAAAGGGTTCTTTTTTTTTATGGTGGCATGGATAACTTGGCTGTTAATCTCATTCATGCAAACGCTAACATTTGAAGGGTCCCAAATTTAAGAATCCAAATGTCTCCAACAAACTCATGTTCAAAGTTGCAGAGACTCCCATCTAAATGCCTCCAATAACTTGTCCAGTCTACCTCTTAACTTAGTCGACAAACTCCTATTCGAAGTCCGTCGATTCCTTTATAATTTAAAAGGGAATAACAAGTAAAATAATATATGAATGCCTATAAATATATATATATATATATATATTAATATTTGTAAACATAATAGTTTTTATTTTTAAAAGGATATTAATATTAATTATTTTATTATTATTACTAATCTATTATCTACCAATCAATGGATGGTAGTTAGCAAGATAATAACACAAACTAATTACAAACATATTTGGCATTTTTTTCCCAATTATTATTTATTTAAAAAGTATAAAAATTTGTTTATCGAAACTTGTTTCAAAAAACGTTTCTTAAACCGCCCATTTTTTCAGAAAACATCAAGAAGTTATGTTTTGGAGCTTCAAAATCCTATTTTCACACAAAAGTCCTTGTAGTTGGGCATTTAGATTTACAAAAATTTCATCATACTCTTTTGAAATTAATTTTTTTCTTCCTCTCGAATTAAAAAAAAAAATGATTAGTTATTCAATGAGTTGTGAACATCACAACAATATGTTGATATGATATATTCAATCATATACGGCTGCATAAGTATTCACAATTTTTTTAAAATATTAACAATGTTAACATTAGCAAAACATATCTTTTGTATGCATTAATTAAGCACACAGTATTAATATACTAACGTGGTGTTATTAAACTCACTAAATGATTTTTTCAGAGTAATTCGGTATTAGGTCTCATTTTAAGCTTCCTTTTTCTGTTGTGTTCTAAAATTAAAACAACTTTTGTATATGTCCTATTTTAAAATTATATTCCAAAAATACCCTTACTACTTTTTCGGTCTTCGCGTCTTTTAGAGAAATCCTTTGAACGGCTCCGAGAAATTAGCTATTTGGTTAAACCATAAAAAATGATATTAGAAAATGGTGATACGCTTAATGGCACGAAAATAATATAAAAAAATGATACTCTATTTGGTTAAACCATAGAAAATGATACGTTGTTTACTAGACACGAAAATATTATATTATTTTCTGTGATTTTAGCAAATAGTATATTATTTTTTGTGTGTTTAAAACGATATGCTATTTAGTTAAACTATAGAAAATGATAGCAATAGGGGTACACAATATATTTAGTGTATCATTTTCTGCAACAGGAGTACGAAAATATTGTATCATTTTCTATAGTTTAACTAAATAGGTATCATTTTCTGCAACAGGAGTACGAAAATATTGTATTATTTTCTTTAGTTTTAGCAAATAGTGTATCATTTCTTACGTATTTAAAATGATACACTATTTGGTTAAATCACATAAAATGATATATTTAGTGTATCATTTTCTACAACAAGGGTACGTGATACATTTGGTGTATTATTTTCTGCAGCAGAGATTCGTAATATATTTAGTATATCATTTTCTACAACAGGGTAGGTACGCACAACATTTTCTCATGTATTATTTTCTGCAACTCATAATTTAAAGCAGATTACATACTGAAATCTGTAAAACAAAAAATTATCCTCACAAAAAATCATAATGCAACCAGCAAGTCTCAACGAAAAATGAAGAACTAATCTTCAACGTGCGAAAATTACTAGAAATAGTTTCAACACCGTTTTCTTCCTCGATCTTTTTAATACGATCGTCTTTTTTCTTGATCTTTTTAATACGATTGTGTGTATATTCATGCCATATTTTGAGGCTCCGAATAACTCTAAATCACGTTATTGTGAAATAAAAAATATTTCAAAATAAAAATATATATAAATTTTAAAATAAACAAATATGATAACAATTCTTTCATATATATCGAGTTGTCATTATTAACAACCAGTAGTATGTGTTTTAAATTTATAAAAAAACTTAAAACAAGACCTAATGGAATAATGGACTTTTAAAAAAGACTTATCTATACACAACATTTCAAACTAGGACTTATCTATAATTTACGTTTTTTGTTAAACATAAATTGGCTCCTACATCCTTTATTATGTTGAAAGAATGCTGAACTAGTATGAGAAAAGTTTCTCAACATGTCAAAACAAACCTCTCCTTGTGTTGAAACATCAATTCTAATCATAAATGATCAACATAATGCCCTAGCTTAGAAGCAAATAAACTAAAAATAAGTTCACAAGCAAGTTGCCTTGTCATGTTAAGCAAGTTGCCTTGTCTATTTCGGACTTGTTTGGCCGTGAGTTTAAAGTTGGGATGATTTAAAACTTGACTTAATCCAAAATAAGTTTTAAGCCTCGTTTTTTAGAATTGAAACATCAACTCTAATCATAAATGATCAACATAATGCCCTAGCTTTGAAGAAAATAAACTAAGCCAAAATAAGTTTATTGGACTTAAGCCAATAAACTTGACTTAAGCCAAAATAAGTTTTAAGCCTCATTTTTTAATCTTAAACTTTTGCATTTTTTTCCCCTTCGTCCTTTTGCTTATTAACCTAAAATATCATAACTTTATTATACATGTTTTTTTTTATAAAAATTATATTTTAAAATCTTATTTGTCGAGATCTATCAAATAAGATCAATATTGAATATAAAATTATGTAAAAAGAAATAAAAAAATTATAATAACTTTTTTTTTTATCTTAAATTTTTTAACCTATTTAATTTATTATCTTTTGATTTAAATTTACTTTAAGCCAAATATTTTTACTTTAAGACCATGATTGCTAAAACTAACTTATTAAAAGCTAGATTTGTGTGTGCGGGCGCGCTTGTTTGGTAAATTAGTTTGTAAGCTAGTTTTATTGAACTCGGTTGATATACTTTTTACTTTTAAAATTTTTGTTCAAATTGAACAATTTTACCCTGATATATAATTGAAAATAATAATTATATATAGTTGATAATGGTAGTAAATAAGTTATAAATGAGAGATATTATTATCTTCTAAAAATTGTAATATTTTAAATAAAATTATTTAAGAATTAATGTTTTGATTTGTGACTTTTTAGCTTTTTTTTTTTACCAAATAGGCCATGTTTGCTTTTTTACGTTTTTAGCCAAAAAATTAAAAAAAAAGACTTGTTTTCCAATCAAGGCCTAAGTCACCTATAAAATTTACAAAATAATTTGTATTTATTTATTTGACTTAAAATAACTTAGCAATGTAACTTGGGCCCGGCCCGGCCCGGCCATAGCCCGAGCCAGGCGGGCTCCCACCAAATATTTAGGTCGGGCCGAACCAGGTTTTTTTCTTCGGGAGTCGTCCTACTCCCGAGGGGTAAATGGCTCGAGCTTGGACTACGGCCTTGGGCATCGGGCCTGGGCCTTTGGGCGGGCTTGACCGGGCTTTGAGTTTTTTTATTTTAATACAATAGTAGTTTAAAATTAAGTAAAATTAAAAATTATAAACTTAAAGTTTATTATATTATATAAGTTTATAATTAATAATTTATTATTATAAATTAATAA
>JAOTRH010209722.1:0-10934 GCA_034768845.1 Heliamphora exappendiculata | reverse complement strand
GCACATCGGCGCAGGTGGCCTGCGCGTGCCGGGCGATGTTGGTCAGCGCCTCTTGCGCGATGCGGTAGAGAGGGCTGCTGCGCGTTTCGTCGAGCGTGAGCTGGGGCCAGATCTTGCTGCGGAACCGCACGTTCAACCCGTAAATTTCGCGGCTGCGGGCGGCCAGCGCGCGCAGCGCGTGCACCAATCCGCCGCGCTCGGCGTTCAAGGGCGACAAGCCGCGGGCGAGCGAACGCGCCGTCTCGATGGAGCGGTTCACCACGGCGATGATCTCGTCCACTTCGTCGGTGGCATTGGGATAGTCGCGGCGGATGTTGGTGGAGAGGCTGCGCAGCATCAAGGCCACGCCGGTGAGCTCCTGGCCGAGGCCATCGTGCAGATCCTGGCCGATGCGCTCCTGCTCGCGAGTGGAGATTTCGAGGATTTCCCGCTCCAGACGCATGCGCTCGGTGATGTCGGTGATGGTCACGGACACACCGGAAACGAGCCCCTTGTCGAACACGGGAATGGCGCGATTCTCGTAGCGATGCGCATCGCCGTCTTCGCCCACGGCCTCGCAGGAGAAGGACACCGGCGCACCCGTGGTCAGCACGGAGCTCAACAGCGCCATGTGTTCCACCCATTCACTCTCGTGCATGATTCGCTCAGCCGGGAGACCCATCATCGCCTGCGGCGAGATGCCCCGTATGGAGCGATTGCAGAAGCGGACCTTCAGGTCTGCGTCGAGCAACAACAGCACATCGGTGGTGTTGGCCGTTGCGGTGCGCAGCAACTCGCCATATTCACGCACGCGGGCCTGGGTGCTGCGGCGGTTGGTCACGTCCTGAGTCGCGCCGACAAGGCCCGTCACCGTGCCCGTCTCGTCAAGCATGGGCCGACCCACCGATGCATACCAGCGGTACAACTCGTTGTTCATGCGGAAGCGGAACTCTTCCTTGAACTCCACACCCTCATCGATCGAGAGCTGCACGGAGCGCGACACGCGGTCGATGTCATCCGGATGGACGCGGGAGAGAAAGCCCTGCATGCCCCGAAAATCGGGCGGAACGTAGCGAGCCAGATCCTCTGGCAGCACCAGTTCGAACTGATCGGTGTGGCGTTCCCAGCGCCACGCATACATGTGCGCCGCGCGCATCGACAGCTTGAGCCAGTCGGTGATGCGCGCCAGCGTGCGGTGCGCATTGCGCTGCGCGGTGATGTCCTGCACGGCGCCATGGCTGCGAACCACTCGCCCGTCACGCAATTCCAGCTGCCCGATCACGTGCACCCAGATCTTGCGCCCCGTGACCGTGGTGGCCTCGCACTGACAGTCCACGGCGGCGTTACCGAACCCGACACCCGGACGGGGGCCGAAGGCCGCCTGGAGGCCCGTCGGGGAGAAGATGCGTTGGATGTTGTGGTTGGTGGGCACGAACTCAGCCGGATCGGCCTCGAACAGCCGGTACATGCCATCGGTCCACGAGTGCCGCTCGCTGTCGGCGCTCTGCTCCCAGCCGCCGATCTTCGGCAAACCCTCGGCACCCGTGAGGAGTTGGGAGAGCTGTTGGATTTCGGAAATCTCGCGGAACCGGCGGCCCGCCGCATCCACCGATGGAAGGGTCAGCATCACCGTCGAGCCATCGACCGGGTCGGCCAACCGCTTGAATTCGGTGGCGCAATCACCGTCGAAGTCCGGTCCCAGCCAGGAAATTTGGCGGGATTCGACGGCACTTCCGCCCTTCAGGCGGCCTATAGCCTCCACGAACGGCTCACGGGAGGCGAATTCCAGGTAGTCCAATGCGGAGGCGCCCAAAATTGGTGCGTGCTGATGGCGAAGCAGGCGGCGCGAGGCCGCATTGGCAAGGATTATGTTGAATCGCGCGTCGTGTGCGTCGACAACAAGGATGGGCTCCCGCACGGCGTCCAGAGCAAGCGCTGTGTAGAAATTACTGTTCCGAGCGCCGAGCGCAACCTCTTCCCTAGATGCGGCCATCCGTATTTGCTCTGGGTGACGTCCGGTGATTCTGGTACGTTGCCCTCACAATCTATATCAGGGAGACCCCTAAAAGAGTCTCCATTTTGCGACGAATGGACCTGCTGTCTAACGCGTAAGAGACCTCAGCACCCGCTGAGATTCGGGGTTTGGAGCAGGATTTTCGGAGGCGTGTTGGGAGATGCCGGTGAGTAGACCACCGAGCATTGGTCAGGGCGCGGAGCCCCATATTTCTTGTAAATAATCGCACCCTGAGCGATCTGCGAGGAAAAGCCCGCTGTATCCGGCAGGGTACCCGGCAAACCATTGGCAGCAACATCCGGATAGCCGTTGCGCATCGCGATGGTGCGCCCTTCCACTTCGATCGTGGCCGGCTTGCCCGAGGCAAGCCACTGGGCGTGCGCCAACGCCGAGGCGTTGCGGATGCTGTTGCTCAACGAGGCGATAGCCGCGACACGGCCCTGGTTCTCGATGGACGTGAACCGCGGAATTGCAAAAGCCGCGAACAGCGAAAAGACCGAGGCGACTATGACCAGTTCGGCCCGGGTGAATCCTTGCATTTGAAATCGCACGCTGAAGTCCTCCGCGTGTCGCTGACCATATGTTGCTGACACCCCGCATATTACGGAAGGTTTGCCACGCGATTGAGGGGCGGATGACAGGGTTGTGAGTGCGGTCACAGAGAAAACAGACAGCACCTGCAGCAATGGAAAATCTCGAACTGCGCATTTGCGTTTAGAATCGATTCATGAACCCAGAGGCGATTGCATTCCTGCGCAGCAACGAGCCGCGCTTCGCCGAGCACATCGACCGCATCGGCCCGGTCGTCATCAACCGGCCTGAAATCAAGGATCCCTTCGTCGCGCTGATCCGTTCGATCACCTATCAGCAGCTGGCAGGCGCCGCCGCGCGCGCCATCTGGCTGCGCGTCCTCGCCTTGTTCGGAGATCAGGCGCCGTGCGCCGACGCCTTGCTCGCACTGAGCGACGAGCAGCTTCGATCCGCGGGACTTTCGCGCAGCAAGTTGGCCGCACTGCGTGACATCGCGCTCAAGGCGCAGATCGGGATCGTGCCGACGGCGCGCAGCATCGCGCGCATGAAGGAGGAAAGAATCTACGAGCAGCTCACCCAGATCCGCGGCGTGGGCCCCTGGACCGTGGACATGCTGATGATCTTCTCCCTGCGCCGACCCGACGTAATGCCCGCGACGGACTATGGTGTGCGCAAGGGCATCCAGGTGCTGTACGGAAAGCGCTCCCTACCGACGCCAAAGCAGGTCGAGAAGTTCGCGCGCCGTTGGAGCCCGCACCGGACCACGGCTACGCTATACCTTTGGAGGATTGCCGACACGGCCAAGCCGGCGCGGCGAAAGTCTACTTCTTGAAGAGCGAATCCAATGCCGCCTTGGACTTCGCCACCTCGTCCAGATTCTTCGGCA
Source organism: Heliamphora exappendiculata (assembly GCA_034768845.1). Taxonomy (NCBI): domain Eukaryota; kingdom Viridiplantae; phylum Streptophyta; class Magnoliopsida; order Ericales; family Sarraceniaceae; genus Heliamphora; species Heliamphora exappendiculata. The sequence goes on along the minus strand of JAOTRH010209722.1, from coordinate 7,524 downwards.
CAAACGCATTGGCCTTCGGCTTGAAATGATCACAGAAGTTCGCCTCGGTCTTGCTGCGGACTTCCTCCGCCGTCGGCTCCCGGCAATGCTTGGCCTTAGAGGTGTCGTATTCGATGCACATCTTGCAGACATGCAGTTCCGAGTTACAGGTCTTGCAGACGTCCAGGCGCCGGAGCGGGAGGCTCAGGGCGGATAGGGAGGCGTTGCAGTTCCAGCAGGAGAGGTTGTGGGACATTTGCTCGAGGCTCGCGAACCGACACAGAGCAATGGTAGCAGAGCGCTATATATGGAATAATTATTACAAATACTTGGGCTGAGGATGGCCGTGCGGCAGGGAAATAGAGATCGGGATATTGAAGCCGCCTTAAGAAGCGCCGCGATTCAAATGATGGGCCTCATCTTCGACGCGCTTGTAGAAACAATGCTCGGATCCGGGGTGACCGTGTACGAGGCGTGCCAACTACTTCGACACTCAGCAGTCAAAACAACTGCTTCGAAGTTGCAGCAAGAAAGCGGGAGGAAAAGCTATTCGCGAATTGCTGCAATGACAGGACTGTCCCGAGCCGAAGTAGCGCGACTCTCTAGGAGAAAAGGCGAGAAGAATCGTAGCAGGCTAAGCCAAAGTCCAATACAAAGGGTAATTGCCGCATGGCACGACTCTCCTAAATATCTAAACAAACTAGGGGAGCCTGCTCATCTACAGATTTTCGGAGATCGAAAAAGCTTTGAAGAACTGGTTACTCGAGCTGGTAGCGGGGTGCCAGTTCGCGCAATGCTCGATGAAATGACAAGGCTTGGTGTCATAGAAATACTTCAAGATCATAGAGTTCGAATAAAGTCGAGAATTGCAGTGAATCGCGGACTCAGCGAGTCATCAATTCGGGAAGTAGGCATACGCGCCTCAGATCTCATACGAACACTCACGGAAAATCTTTCGTCCGACAATCCGTTGTTCGAGGCCAGTGTTTCGGCAGCCCGAATCGACGCTCAAATGCGCTCAGTTCTGAATCGAGAAGTCGGAAGTCGCAGCACCAGTTTCCTCTCAAGCATTGAATCATTGCTCAAAGAGGCTGGGGCAAACGTGGGGCTGGAATCTGCGCACTCCAAATCTGGGCGGGTCGGCGTCGGCGTGTACTACTTCGAGGAAGCGCCGACTGGCTCCGAAGAGGTGCAAACAAAGGCAGCGCGCCGGACAAACTATAAGCGGCTCAAGAAAACCCGATGATCTAGGAAAATACCTAACAAAAGAGGAGCGGAGACTCAATGAGAAAGACGCTTGATGAAAATAATCTGAGGTTGGCAAGCGAGCAGGCATGCGATGTATTGGTAGACCATCTTTCGAAATTCATATCGCGGTCTGGAATTTCACCGAAGCGATTCCAAACCGCAGTTATGTCCGCTCTTCGACGAAAGACGCCGCTCAGGTCAAAACGAGAATTTGATTGTATTACTGAAGCGTACGAAGACATGGGCACAGTACTTTCCACATGGTTCAATTCCCCAGAATTTCTGAACGCTGATGGCACGCCACTAGATCTTACTTTAAGGGACGGCAAACATTCTCTTTCCCGACTGTTAACCACGGCGAGGGTGCGGGTTCCCTACGCGACAGCAGTTGAATTGCTTGCACTCTCTCCAAGCGTGACTATGACAAGCGAAAGAATCTCAGCCAATCGAAGGGTTTTTGTAGTTCCGACCTTGGACCTAGTTCGCGCTGCTTTGGTAATTCCAAGATATTTGGATACGTTGATGTCGAACTCTAAGGCTCATCGCTCAAATACGATAAAGCTTCTAGAGCGTCAATGCAGCGCCTCCAGTATCGACTCGAAGCAGATCGCGCCGATACTTAGGAACATCAAGCAACAGGGAGGTTCGTTTGTCGACTCAATCGACGGTCAAATTGAGTCATCGAAACTGCGCCGCCCGAAAGCCAAATTTCGATCGGAGTTGGGCCTGCTGGTGTTTGCGTGGACGACACAGCCACCAAGAAAGGCAAATCGCAGGCGGTAACAATTCAAAATTTAGAGATTACTTGTCAGCAACGTGGTTTTTCCACATTCCGGTTCAAGTCGTTGTGAAGCACGAAGGCTCAGTTTCGCACCTCAAACTCACTGAACAAATCCAAGTTAGAGACGGAAAATACGGGGATTGACTCAACGTCAACCAGCGCTAACGTACCCTAGCGGCGAAAAGATTTACCGAGAACTTGCTACTTCAGCGAAGTGCCGACAATCGAGGAAGTACCCACTATGGACCTCGACGATGACGTTCCAACTATGGATGACGTGCCCACAATCGACTTCGAAAAGGACGTCCCTACGATCGATTTGGCCGCTGACGTTCCAACAATCGATGAGGTCCCCACAATCGACCGCTGCGACGAGGTTCCGACAATTGACGATGTGCCAACGATGGACTTTGGCGACGAAGTTCCAACGATAGACTTAGGCGCTGATGTTCCAACTATCGATGAAGTCCCCACAATCGACTTCGAAAAAGATGTCCCCACGATGGACTTGGCCGCTGACGTTCCAACAATCGATGAGGTCCCCACAATCGACCGCTGCGATGAGGTTCCGACAATTGATGAAGTCCCCACTATCGACTTCGAAAGGGAAGTTCCCACAATCGATTTAGCGGCTGACGTACCAACGATCGATGAAGTTCCAACGATGGATCTCGGTGATGAGGTACCCACGATAGAAGACGTACCCACAATCGATTTTTTCAGCGATGTCCCCACGATCGACTTCGCCGCGGATGTACCAACAATCGACGAGGTACCTACGATCGACCGCGGCGATGAGGTCCCAACAATCGAGGAAGTTCCCACTATCGACTTAGAGAAGGACGTGCCCACAATCGATTTAGCAGCCGACGTTCCAACAATCGATGAGGTACCCACGATAGACCGCGGCGATGAGGTCCCAACAATTGACTTCGGCGAAGATGTGCCAACTATGGACGAAGTACCGACAATTGATTTCCTCAGCAACTTTCCAGAGACCGCATCTGCCAACAACAGCCCTCCCTGTACGGGCTGAATACCAGACACCTCTACAATCTCGCCAGCACCAAACTCTGACGAACCGGTGGACATCGCCGGGGTTAAGTCGACCGAGAGATTTCCGACCTGCCCCGAACCGGTACTAGACTTGAACGACTCTAAAACGCCTCGAACAAACAGTTTGTCAGAGCCACCAACATATTCGTCGCCGATCTTTGTAATCGAGTCAGCACTCGTATCGATCTCGCCGGTTACAACGACGTAGTCCCCGAGCCTTAAACGCTGGACCGAGCTCGCAACAACAGATGCGCGCGATCCAATCTTTTCAGAAAATCTCGTCGAGGCACCAATTACGACAGCTTGACCAGCCACAAAGACCAAATTATTGCGAATATCGATTCTCTCAATCGGACCAGCGATTCGCATTGACTCGCCGAACTGGCTTTTCAAGGAAGATAAGGTCGGAACTCCTGCAACTGAGACCGAAATAGCGCCCAGGATCGATCCGGCAAACACTGCCGACACCCCAACATTTATCTTCTTCATCTCGTTCCCCTGCAAACAATCAGACCGCGCAATTGCGACCGTAAGCTAATTTTTTGGACTATCTTCTGCTGGCTCGATAAATAGGAAACACTGCAAGCCCGCGCTCACGGTTCCAGCTTCGCCCGCCTTTAGCGGGACTTTTTCTTGCAAATCAATTGCAGCATAGGCATCCACACGCTGCAGAAACTGCCCGCCGACCAACTTCAAGTACGACTGAAATTCCAGCAACTGCTTTTCAGAGAGTGGCTGATCGACAATCATCGTACGCTCGAAAAGATCTGTACTTTCCCTGTTGTGGCGAGTGTTGTTTTCCAAAGTCGCAAGCAACGATTCAACCAACTTTCCCATCCGCTTGATGTTCTCTGGCGACAGCGTCGGATCAATGTACTCACGAAAGAGCGGTTGCCAAATATTAGACCCCACCTCGCGCACTGCAGATATTCGAAGGAGTTCCTTCAAAATCACTTCAGGAGAAATTCCTGGTGTATGCCGAGCTACCAACGCAGACAGACTTGGAGCAGGCCCAGAAAGCGGAAGATCTATTGGAAATCCATACGGACCTACATAGTCGCGGTCGTTATGCCAACCGTGCAAAACCCGAGCAAAATTATTCCTTTCACCCGATGTGTCGCCGCGCAGCACAAGTTCACGAGATCTCACAGTCTCAATATCGGCTTCTGAAATGCCGGTCAGCGTCGAAATCGAGACTGATGACGCTGTAGATTGGTCCACGTCAAAATCTCGAGCTGCGCAATCAATAAATGCGGCGCGAGAGATCATCGCGAACTGCGGGTATGTAAGACCTTCTCGCAACATAATCCTTATCAGCGGTCGGAGCAGACGACGCAGTGCAACCGCAAGCGCCTGTTTAACATTATCTGGCATATGTGCGCCGGTTCACAACTTGAAAAGATTTCGAGGGTTACAGGGCAGCTTGGTTACTACAGGCAGGACTGCGACATAATGTGTCGATATTGCAGCAAGTTTATGAAAATACAAAGAAAAAGCAACGGTAAGACACGATAGTCGGCACATAAAGGTGTTTGCCGCGCCGCACCATCACAATGACAGTGGCCCATGTTTAACCCGGTCTCGCGGAGAAGTGCGCAAGCCAAACCCTGGGAAAGGACTGAATCAAAATCTAATTCCCGTTTCGGCGCTTACCCGCTTTTTGCTGACCAATAGGGTTCGGGGGGAGCAATTGAGAGTTTCTACGGCGAGATTCGGCTGACTCGACAATTCCGGAGTCGCTTGTAGAAGCCGCTGCATCGGAGGAAAACTGGATACGAGTAAACAATGTCGCCACCGCAAAATAAAACTGCATTTCGGAAAGAGTTCCTAGGTGGGGACAACGAGCATCAAAAGTCCCTCCCCAAACAACTCAAACATCGTGATTGGCCATGTTCCGAATGCCGCAGCTACGATAGAAGGCCTAAGAACGGGAAGACGTCCGATTCTTACGAATTATGCAGGCCGACCAGACTCACCGATTGTGTATGAGTATTGACGGTAACAACTGACGATGTTGGCAAGATGATTCTTTACTGCTTTCTGCAATTCGCGGTGAAGGCATTGCGAAAATACAGCGCCGGCAATGGTGAGAAATCGAACGCAGTTCGCGCCCCAAAAACTTAGAAATTTAAAGCCGTCGAGAAACCGTGCCTTCAACTCTCTCACTGATGAAAAAATCTACATACGCCTACGCCACCCGCCCCCTAACCGGCGGCGCCCCCAGCCTGATAATAATCTTCGCCATCGGCCTGACGATTGCCGAAATGGCTGGACTCTTAGGACTGGTGCTGGGCTTGGTACTGACATCCTGGTTCTGGAAGTACGCGTTCATCCTGTTCGACTACACCGTTCGTGGCGTCGGCGAGCCGCCCGCCTTGGACATCCAGATGGTCAATCCGGTCGACGAGCAAAGACCACTCGCCCTGTTGTTTATTTTGTGCGTGATATATGCCGTTTGTCACGCATTGTCCGTTGGCGTGGGTCCGCGCGTGGGGCTGGCCGCCGGGGTCGTCTTCGTACTGTGCCTTTCGGCCATCGTTGCTGTGCTCGCCTTGGAAGGCAACATCCTGTCCGCCCTCAATCCGGTGGCCTGGCGGCACCTCATCTCGGAACTGGGTGTTCGGTATCTGCTGCCGTTGGGGTTCACCGCGATTTATGCGCTGCTGCTCGACTGGGTGTGGGCAAGTTCACTCTGGCGTCCGTTGCAACTGGCCCTGTCTTTATATTGCAGCCTTTCCATCTTCAGTCTCCTGGCGGGATTGTTGTACGAGCGACGCGACCAGATTGGGCTGGAAGTCTGGCACTCACCGGAACGGACCCGCGCTCGCGACGAGGCGGACGAGCTGAAGCAGTCGGCCAAAGTCATTGACGAGGCCTACGGTCAGATGCGAACGGGCAAGCAGGTCTCGGCATGGAAGATCATCACCGACTGGCTGGAGTCGCGAGGCCACAAACTCACCGACTATGCGTGGCTCTGCCAGAAGGTCGAGACCTGGGGCGATGGCATCGAGCGTGCCCTGCAGCTTGGGGCCGATGTAGAGACGAGAGGCGCTGTCCGATACTTGGCCTGGAGCGACGCTAATTGCAGGGCCGAACGCCCGTACCAGATAGCGCGGCGTCACCGACGTTGGGTCGACGACATTGGAGCTATACGTAACATTCTGGTCGGCGGGCGGGATCCAGGCGACGAAGAAGTAGTGCTGGAGCATGCTGATCCAGCCACCAGTGACGGGGCGATTCAGCGGCTTTTTCTGGAACTCTGTGAAAGGCAGTGTTTCAAACTTTGACTCAGGGCTATACCAACCGGCACCGAAAAAGCTGTTTTTCGCAGGGTCGGTATACCCTTTGAACCAGTTCACCTTCTCGGCCGGCGCGCGCTGCAGCTGCTGGTAGGCGTTACCCGTCCAGGTGGCCTGCGAGCCGTTGTCGATGCGCTGGTCGAGGTCGACCACGTAATCCATGCGCTTCAGCGTGTAGCGCTTGGTGACCTTCACGCCCGAAGGATCGGACCAGGTGAGGTCGAGGCTGACCGACTTCTCGCCATCGGCCAGCTTGGCTTCCGTCTTCTCGGCGTGGAAGAGGGCGCGGTGGTCCGGCGCGGCACCCGTGTTGCTGACCAGGCCATCCTGCGCGGCGAAGAAGGTCTTCGCATCGTCATCAAGGAGGCGTACCGGCGGCGGCGCCGGGTTCTTCCGGGTAACCGGCTCGTTCGGGTAGTAGAGGAGTTCCGAACGGACGATGCTGCCACCACGCGTATCGATGGTGAGGCGGAGCACATCATTCTGCAGGGTGACCAGCTCGGCCTTGCCGGCCGGCGTGGCGGCGGTATCGGCCGGCACGTTGACGGCACCGGCGGCGCCCGGCACGCTGCCATCGCTGGCGGCGGGCTTTCCATCGACCTGGGCGGCGGCAGCGGGAGCGGCAGGGGCCGGCTTCGGGCCGTAATCCTGTTCCCACTGCGTCCACAGCACGTACGCCACGAACATGAGCGCAAAGAAGAGGAGCGTACGCGTTTGATTCATTAGCTTAAGCCAGATCCGTGAGGCACCGCGGCCGATATAAGGACGGGGAGGCGGGCAAGAAAGAGGTCAACGCGAGATTGTGCCGTCGGCACCCTCGCGCTTCAACGGCCGGATGCGGCGGAGGAGGCCATCCAGTTCCGCCAGGAGGGCGTCACCGGGGACTTCAACCGCGCTATCGCGGGCCATGACGAGGATATCGACGGGCGGCAGATCGGGCCGGGCACGTGCCCGATCTGCGGCATGGCCCTGGAGCCCGAGACGGTGACCGCCGACCAGGGTCCCAGCCACGAACTCAAGGACATGACGCTGCGGTTCTGGGTCGGGCTGGCGTTGGCCGCGCCGGTCTTCGCACTGGAGATGGGTGGCCATCTCACGGGGCTGATGATGCTGGTGAGCCGCCAGGCGTCCAACTGGATCCAGATGGCGCTCGCGACGCCT
>JAOTRH010209701.1:0-10935 GCA_034768845.1 Heliamphora exappendiculata | reverse complement strand
ACAATATTATTGAGTTGTAATTGCCAAAATATGTTAGCACCATTTAATGAATACAAATGAAAATTACAATGTGCTAACTGTGAGTGAGAAACAATTAACCATTAAAGAAGTAAAGAAAACAATTAAATTATATGAAATAAACAAAATTAACTTATACAAATGGAAAGAACATGTAAATTGAAATTGAATTTTAACCTGGTCACTCCAAGAAAGAGGAATTAGAGTTAAAAAGATCGGGGATCCAAACGAAGTACCTGAATCGTGGAATCCTTAGATTGGGGAATGTGCTTCAATCCTCGGGTGCTAATTCCAAACTAAGACTCCAAATATAGGTATTGAAGGTTCGGGACTCGGTATTTCGGCAGAACTTCGACCGAGGCTCAAGATTGCTCGACGTATCGGTAGAGTCTCTCTCACTCAAAATTCGTACTAAAAACGTACGCTGGGGTACGGTATTTATAAAATTCTTTAACCAATGAGGTCTTGCTATATTTTGGGACACATCAGGCCATTTGGAGTTGGCAGTTGCCATGATGCAAGTTGGCGGTCACCATGTTTTTGAAAGTTTTTACAAAGTTCTACGGCGGTCGCCACAATGGAAGTTGGCGATCGCTATGATTAAAGGTGGCGGTCGCCACTTTTGGCTAGGGTTTCTACAAAGTTCTATGGCGGTCGCCACAATGCAAGTTGGCGGTCGCCTTACTTGGGCAGCAATTTTTGATGGTTCGACAAAATTTCATTGGTTCGATAAAATTTCATTGGTTCGAAGGTTTCAGGTTCAAATACCGAGCTTGGATCACTTCCCAAGGATTGTATCGGGGAACTATTTTATTTGTTTTCATCATCGAATTTGCCTAAGAGTAGGCGGGGTCAAATTGGGGTGTGTACAGTTGCCCCTCTTTGATATAACTTACATAGCAACGCGTGAAGTAGGTTATTTCAAAGACCCAGAGAAAACAACCATTTGACCGAACCGTCAATCTTAGGCCACAAACATACAGGCATGCATATGATGTTGGTCGTATTCAAATTTTCATCGAGCTGCCTACGTACCTCTTTGCTAGGGATCAGACCAGAACGTTGTTCATGGGGCAAAATGCAAGATAAGAAACATGATGCAGATACTTACATGAATAAATGCTAACATGATGTAGAGAGGTATAGTGTGTTGTAGACATGTATAATGCGAGTAACTATAGGATCATGAGGAGGACCGACGAGTCTGTTTATGGTCACGAGGAGGACCGACGAGTTAGTTTAGGGTTATGCGGAGGACCGACGAGTCAATTTATGGTCATGAGAAGGACCGATGAGTCAGTTTTAAGGTCATGAGGAGGATCGAGGAGTTAGTTTATGGTCATGAGGAGGATCAACGGGTCAGTTTAGGGTCATGAGGAGGACCGACGAGTCAGTTTAGGGTCATGAGGAGGACCGACGAGGTAAACATCAAATTGATAGGTTAAGTCAGGACCTAAGAGCGCGAGACTTAAAAGTAGGGTTATTGGAAATGAGATTTAAAATTCTCGGAAGCCAAGCTACGGTTGAAACATTTTTTGATTCAACGGAAAGGAAGATTGCCAATTAAGAGGTCGAGTTAAGAGATAAAAATTGAAAATGGAGCACCGGATAAGGATAACTAAAGCCAATTTATTACTTAGAATTTGATTTTATTGGGGAGAAAAACATGAATTAATAGGTTGAGTTAAAAATCTAAAAATTCAGAACAAGGCATAAGGTAATTAAAAGCCGAGTCACAAAATGATCATACATTAAGGAAAAATAAAAAAAATTTATTTAAAGTTATTATTTTTATTTGTTTATATATATATATTTGTTTATTTTAATTATTTAAAATAAAATAAAATGCTCTTAAAGGAAATAAACGCATTGAAATAACAGGCCCCCAAACAGCCCCTAAACCCCCTGATGATCGTTAGAAATGGGTGCGAGGCTCGAGATATGAAGTGACCGGTAACAACAGGGCGACCGTCGAGACCAAATCCGTTTGACATGGCGGTCACCAGTTCCAAATCCCTACAACTGGGCGGTTGCCATGTGTCCCTTGGCGAACCTGGCGGCCACTTACTTGAGACATGGCGACCGCCGACTTGAGACACGCATAAAGGTTCCCAGGCGCGCGGAAAAGGCTCATTTCCTTCCTCCTCACTCTCTCTCTAGCTTTCTGTTCTCTCTTATCCCTCTCCAGCTTCTTGTGTTTCCAAGCCTTGTTTTGTTCTTTTCTTGATTCATTTTACTTCACACAATGTTTACATTGCTTTTCGTGATCCCTTTCTTCTTCGTGGCGGGTCAAGGGCATGGTGATGATAACTTGGGGTCACGACAAGGTCCCGCTGCTACTGGGAGCTCTTCCCTGGGTACTCTTGAGGGTACGTCCACTAGCCTTCATGCTGGTGGGGTTACTTCCACGCAGCCCACTGCTGCGATGGATGCCCTCGTTCTTGACGCGGAGCGTGCCTCCCGCCATGCTGCTGAGGAGGAGGCACGAGCAGCTGCTGAGGCTCAGGCAGCTGCTGATGCTGCTGCAGAGGCCGTGACGGCTGACTTTTTGGCCCCCGATGTTGGAGACGGTCATCCGGCACCTTTTAACCTGCATACGTACGATCCATTATCTCATCGCGCGGTTCTACGTGGCTTGAGGCGTTATGAGCCCCCGAACGATGCTGTTGCGACTGACGTTCTACTGCGGAAACCCGACCATCATATGTCTCGTCAGCGCCCATCGGTAAGTTTTCTATCCCTACTTATTTTAATACCAGAGCATGGAATATCAAGCGTAGACGCATGTGCAGGATCCCCCATATGATGTGATTTGATGATGATGATTTATTTTTGATGTGTTGAGTGAGTTTAATGTATCGATGTTGATTGATAAATGATGATTGGGATTTGAGTTTAGCTTAGGTATTTATGTAATGGAGATTAAAACAGTAGGAACGCTAAGATCTTTTAAACAACAAACAAAATGGGCGATTATTTAGCGAAAATCTTAAAAATAAAAAGCTTAAGTTTTTTATTGCTATGTGGAAGAAAAACACAAGTATAGGGGGAATTTTTATTTTTATTTTTGGGGTATGAAAACTAAAATGGTTGTTTTTATTAAAATCCTAAAAATGTTTAGAGGTAATTTTGTCAAAAAATCTTAAAATTTGGGGCAATTTTTTTTTTATTAAAATTTTTGAAATTTAAGAGAGCATTTTTTTTTTAGGAAAATTGTTGGAATCCTTAGAAAATTTTGGAAAGAATCTTAGAAAATTAGGACAAGTTTTAAGGGAAATCCTGAAGGATTTTTAGGAATCTTGAGAAAATCTTTAAAAATTTATAAAATAAAAAAATTTGAAAATTTTGAGACAAATCCTAGAAAATTTTGAGAAAATTATAGGAAAAATTTTAGGAAAATTTATAGAAAATATTAGAAAATTTTAGAAAATCCTATAAATTTGAGAAATTTTTTTAGAAAATCCTAGAAAATCTTAGAAATTTGAGAAATTTTTTAGAAAATCTTATAAATTTAAGAAAAATTTTAAGAAAACCCTAAAAATTTGCGAAAAACCTTAGAAAGTCTTAGAAATTTTAGCATAGAATGATAGAAATTTGCCTAGTGCCCCAGGGTTTAGGGTCACTAGGAATCACGAACTTAGAATTAGGGTGACTAGCTTCTTAGGGCTTGAAAGAAACTGAAGGGTCGTCACTTGCACACGAACCTAGGGTTAGGGCGCCTAGTTTCCTAGAACTTTGCCTTCAGATATTTCCTGCACTTTGCTTGCTTGACTTGTTCTTTATATTTTCTCTATCTGTCTTCTTTTACAGGCTGGTCATTATGTCCGAGACTTTGGAGGTTCTACCTCAGGGGAGGTGTTGGAGTGGTACGATGCCCTCCTTGCTCCCAGCCGGGCTTATGTTGATGCCTCCAGTTTTTCTCGTGTCATACCCCTGCTGGGTGGGACGAGCAATGATTGGGTATGGCTGACTGCCCTGGCCGAGTGGTGGTGGGATACCACCAACACCTTTCATTTCACCACATTCGAGGCTACTCTGACGCCTCTGGATTTTGCCCTCATCACTGGCATCCGAGTTGGAGGAGCTTCCATCCCATTCGATCCCACCATTGCGCAGTCTGCTAACGCTTTGTTGTATTTCCTCGGGGCGGTCCTTGCACAAATGGACCGGGATCGAGTTAAATACACCTGGTTCTTTGACCGCTTTCGACACTTCCAGTGCACCGAGCCTCGCTACTACGAGTGGGTCGCCCGAGGCTTTCTTATGTATATGTTTGGTACCTCCTTGTTTTCGAACAAGGAGAATACCGTTCACTTACATTACTTGGGCGGCCTGGCTTGTCTTGATCGGGTTGCTTCGTACGACTAGGGCGGTGCTGCTTTGGCTACCCTGTACAGTTTCATGAGAACACTGACCCGGTTCCCACAGGAGCTCAGCATTGGGGGATACTAGAGGGTTTGGGATAACTTAGTTTTTGTAGTTCTTCATCCATTTCTGTTATTTTTTATTTTTATCAGCTGACATCTTCTTCTTTGCAGTTGTGGACCTATGAGTTCCTCGGGCTTCACGTCCCGGCAAACTATGCGGCAGACCCTTTGGTCATTCCCCGAGCAGCTTGGTGGTCCTGAGGGCGGAAGGGGAAGAAGGCCGGAGGAAAGGACATTGACCGATTCTGGGTATCTTTGGATCGGCTGACCCCTGACTAGGTATCTTTATTTTATGTTCAATACACTATTTTTTGCTTGCTAAGCTGTTCACTGTACTGTACCGTACTGCTCACTGTTCACCATACTATATGCTTTACCGTTCTTTGCATGGTTCCGTACTTTGCAGGTCCACTGGGATGTCTGGAAGGGGTAGAGGATCGGGCTGGTGCAGATCTGATGCGCAGCCGCGATATTGCTGCGAGGCGTATCTTGCTGGAGGGCCCATTTGGGCGGGAGTACTATCTAGGAGAGCGAGTGGTTCACCAGTCGCTCGGCTTGGGCGACTTCCAGATCCCAATGGTTCCTCCAGCCTATATGCGCCGGACTGAGGATCTGGGCCGGGTCAACCTCCTGGTGGAGACTGTGTGGACCCCCGCTATGGAGCTGCTTGTAGCAGAGAGAGACTACATGGCCTGGGCCCAGGCTCATTTGATGGGGCCACTAGGACCCGGCCAGGTTGCCCCAAGAGGCAAGAGACGAGGACATGCACTAGATGTTGCGGGTATTGGTGCTGTTGGTGCTGGAGCTGCTGCTGCAGATGCTGGTCTAGCGGTGGAGATGCTGGTCCAGCTGGTGGAGCTAGGGTTGGGAGAGTCGAGATACCCTAGACCGTATCTTCCTTTGTAAATGGGTATGCTTTCGACATTCCTATCCCGGTTCCTCCAGCTCCGGAGTTCCGGGCAGAGCATGCTCAGGTTTGACCCTTTTCTCACTATTTCTTTTTCTCCCTTCTTTATTCATAGATTACTCAACTCTGCATTTTTTTTCAACAGACAGATCAGGCTTGGCTCGATCATCTCATGCTGGTGATGAGTGGCCTGCGGACCCTTGTTCGCCAGCAGGATGCTCCTCTGCGTGCAGCTGGGGTTCCTTTTGCCCCTCGGTCAGTAAGTATTTTTCCTATTTGATCTTTTTGTTTCTCCTTTATGACGTTTTCTTATTATTTTTTTGTCTCTTTTGACAGCCACATGTAGCTGCTGCTGTTCCACCCCTGCTCCTGCCCTTACCCCAGTTCCAGAACGTGGTCGCGGGTCTCGTGCTTCCTCCCGAGCTCGTTCCAGAGGGTCGGTTTTGTCTGCTCGGAGCCGATCCAGAGTTGTTTCTTCCTCCAGTAGCGACGATGGTGACGACTTCGACAGACTCTTCGAGGATGACAACTCGGAGGAGGCTGGCCCTTCCCGATGAGTTCGCCCCAAGCATGCATGAGAGAGAGAGAGCCCCCCTAGGGTTACTTTTTAGATACATTTATTTTGATGGGACTGCGTTCCTTGTTCTGACATATTTACTTACATTTTATCTTCTTCATGGGCCTGTGTGCCCCAATTTGACTTACTTGTTCCATGGGCCTGCGTGCCCCAGTTTACATTTTGATACACTACACAGCTTTTTGGGCCTTCGTGCCATTTTATTACCGGCTTAACCGTCCGATGCATGATTCTCTCTTATTTACTGCTCAAACTTACCTTGGATGCATAGTTTAGTTGTCACAACCCACAGATCACACAAACTGTAAATTACCCCCATACCCGTCATGTTTACACGTGGCAGTTGTCGTAATCCAACATGGTGGTCGCCACTTTCCCAAAATGTCCACCTGGCAGTCGCTTGTTTCAACATGGCGGTCGCCCGGTCAAAAGAATGAGGTCACTGTACTATACTTTTTGGAGTTGGCGGTCGCCAATTCTAAGGTGGCGATTGCCACATTGATCATCCCTCTTGTTCGAATTTTTGGGTTCCCGCCCTTTCTAGCCTTATAAATACAGTCTTGGAGACCTCATTTGCTGTTGCTAGGACTCGGATGGCTAATCCCCTTTCTTCATGGATTGAGGAATTCTCTCATATCGAACGTTTGAACTTCGCCCCATTTGGCCTTAACGCTTTTTTTTCATTGAGGACTGTGAAGATTAACAGACCTTTACTAGCGGCTGCTGCACAACTGTGGGATCCTCAGTCTCATGTCTTTCGGTTCGATTTTGAAGAACTTTGTCCCACTGTGGAGGAGTTGCTGCCATTTTAAACTTGGGTCCACGGGGCTCTGTTGTCGTTCCTACTCCCTTCCTCTTAATTCGGCAGTAGGTGATGCAATTTTGTGGCTTATCCATCCAGGATAAAGGCTTCCCTTCTGACCTCGGGTGACTATCTTGACATCCCATGGCTTATTGAGAGGTTTCATTCTACCACCACCTTAGCGATCTAGACGTTCAGCTACGGCGCTGTTATGCACTTTGCTTCTACCTTCTTACCTGGTATCTATTTGTTCCTTTTGATGAGCGGGCTAGTTGTGTCCTGGTTGACATTGCTGGCCAAATGTGGATGGAGAAAGACTTCGTGCCCCTGGTTTTGGCTGAGACACTGTTAGGCTTGGATGCTATTCATCGTGGCAAAACCACCACCTTTTCTGGCAGCCCTTTACTTCTCCAGGTGATCTTATCATCTTTCTTTGTATCAAGTTCTCTGTTACACTACAAAGCCTTTCTCTTACTGTTCTAATTGTTGGTACAGATTTGGCTGACGGAGATGGGAACCTTATACAGAAACCTCCCACTGATAGACATAATGCCGCTGCTTTCCCTTACCGTCTGCGTTATCAGATATGTGACACTGAGGCATCTTGGCGACAATACCTTTCCTCTCTGACCGGTTCAGACATTACCTGGCAGTACCCTTGTTGGCGAATTCCTGCTATGTCTCTGACCACTATGGATCATCTTGGTGTGCTGCTTGTTGGTATGTGTCAGACTACTTTCTACTATCCTCACAGGATCATGCAGCAGTTCGGGCGAAGTCAGATCGTATTTCTTGGTATTCGAGGCCATTTGTCTTCCTCTGCACTGTGGGCTCCTTTTCTAGCACAGTATCGGGATGCCTGGCCATCTCGCCCATTGATGGAGATGCACGAGTTGTAGTGTCCTGATCTTTCTGCTGAATACAAGATATGGTTGACACAAGATAGGAAAAAGAAAGACAGAGAAGAGGGAAAACAAGTAGCGAAAATGAGGAGGATTTGAGAACCTCTACTTTGTTTTGAAAAATTTCACAGCTTTCTCTCTCTCTCTTTTTTTTTTGTAGAGTTTGGGACTTGTGTGCCCTCCCTTTATTTAAGAACTTTGTAGTCTTGCTTAAGGTAATGAAAAACTCCAACTTCACATTTAAGATAGTTCAAATTTATTCGAAGCTTGAATATCTTTATTATTAAAATCCAAAAATTTGTTTGCGTTGGTCTTACTCAGATTCAAAGATGGTTAAAAACAAAGAATGTGGCCGAATTTCTTGAAAGAAGCTGCCTACATATCCCAAAAGGGTGGAATTAGGCCTTAACGTAGTTCGGGCTCGATTTTCATTCGGGTATTGACGCTCTCCTTTCGTAATGCCCTAATTTTTACCAAGGTGGTCCTTTCGGGTTTTCGACCTTGCGGGCTATTCTATCTTTTGCCTGAGTTGCCTTTTTGATTTTCAACTAAGCAAGTTTTTATTTTTATTTTATTTTATTTTATTTTTACCTCAAGGATAGTATTTTTTGAGCTGATTGAGATTAACTGGAGTGAAAAATATATTGCCATCCAAATCCATAATAATGACTGCACCACCGGTCATGATCATTTTGATCAGAAACAGTTCGGACCAGTTAGGTTCAAACTTGCCCCTTGGGTTAAAGATAAGAACTCTGATTTCCTTGAGAACCAAATCTCCTTCTTGAAGATCGCGGGTCTTGACTTTCTTATTGAATGCTCGAGCTATTCTCCTTTGGTAACCTTGTACATGGAATAAGGCTTGCAGTCTTCTTTCATCAAATAGGAGCAATTCTTCCATCCGGTTTCTCTGCCATTCTGCTTCTGAGATACTGGCCTCGGCTACTACTCTTAGTGAGGGAATTTCTACTTCAATGGGGAGTACGGTTTCCATCCCATACACTAAAGAGTATGGCGTTGTTCCTGTTGAGGTTCTGATTGACGTTCGGTATTCCAGAGTGCAAATGGTAGATGTTCTGACCAATCTTTGTGTGAGTTGATTGTCTTTTGCAAATTTTTTTTGATGTTCTTGTTCGTTGCCACGACTGCCCCATTGGTCTATGGTCGATATGGCGAGTACTTATGAGCCACTATGCGGTATTTCTCGAAAAGATTCAGGACCTCCTCTTGAAAATGTGAGCCATTATCTGAGATGACCTCATGGGAAACTCCGTACCGAAAAATAATATTTTGCTTGATGAACCTAGAAACATGAGAGGCCTTTAATACCGAGTAGAAAGCTGCTCCACCCACTTGGTGAAATAGTCAATGGCCACGAGAATAAACTCATGTCCATTGGACGCCTTCGGGCTTACTCTGCCAATTACATCAATGCCCCATACTAAGAACAGCCATGGTGACGTCAAGTTGTATAGTTGAGATGGGGAAACGTGCATAAATTTTGCGTAATCTGACACTTATGGCACCCCGCACAAACTGTAGATAGTCTGTTTTCATTGTCATCCAAAAGTATCCTTGCCTTAGGATCTTCATGGCTAACATGCTACCACTCATGTGTGGTCCATAGACTTCTGCATGTATCTCTTTCATCAACTCTTGGCCCTCTTCGATATTTACACACAGCTTGTTGACCCCAAAATGTCCTCGTTTGTACAGTCTACCACCACAAATGACAAACTGCGCAGATAGTCATTGTATTACCCATTTTCCTTTTTACTGGCAAGCTTGGGATATTCTCATTTCTCTATGAAGATCTGAATGTCAAAGTTATTAGAATTTGGCACACCTAGGGATCACTCCCTAGGTGGCCAGCCCTAATTGGGGATAGGAGGTTGTTTTATGAAAAAATATATCTCCTCCTCAGTTTTAAGAAAGAGATATATAGTTTTCAAAGATATCTCAAGTGATATATTAAAATATATATCACAAGGAGCCAAAAACTAACCTAATCCCAAGCCCTAGCCACCGCCCCCCTTCACTCTCCCATTGGGTATTCCTTTTGCTTTGAGAGAGAGGTGTGAGATAGAAACCAAAAAAGAAAAACACAAAAATTTGGATCGGTGCCCACTCGCTGGGATCGTCGTATGCGTCGGGATATACGTGAGAAGATCATTGGGTCGTCTCGGATCGTTGTTCTGCATCAAAGAAACTTGAACAAGTTTCTTGAAGGTATATTTAATCTTAATATATCTATTCATTATTATGGGTTTTCATGAAAAACGCATGTGCCATTTTTTACGGTCACGGCGTCAATTCTTAATTTTTCTTTCGCGTTCCAACAATGGTATCAGAATTGAGGTTACAATTTTTCGTAAAAAACTATTGTGCTAACATTTGTTTTGCAGCTTATGTTGTAATGATCCGGTTAAATGTGTGAATGAATTGTTTATTTTATATCATTTTTTTTAACTGTTTATCTCGGCGATTTTACATCGAGATTAGATCGGTTGTACACCTCCTACGTGGGGTATAAATTTTTTACGATGTAAATGTTATTTCATTCTCTTTTTTTTGCTCAATTTTGAAATCAGATCACGCAAAACGAGGAACAAAAACAAAAAAGAAAAAAGAACAAGGTGCATCAGCAACAGCAAACACAGCAGCGTGGCGCCCTGTTCGGGGTTCGTTTCCAGGACTTTTAGGAATCTTTTTCGACGCGATTTTTTTGGTGAAATTAAGTTCAATCCGTTAGCTTTCCAACGGTGATTCGATGGCGGCAAGACGACTACGGGAAAAGGGTGAAACAATTTCTCAAAGATTGGTGCGCGCAGTGGCGCGCTATAATAATTTCGGTACTTTGGTGATTTTTTCGGGGCACTTCGGCTTCGAGTTTTGGAGCGATTTTTTGTGAAGATCTGGTTTGGGATGTTAGCTAGCTCCAGTAATTGTTTGGGACACTTTCGGGTATGGCAAGGCGGTCAAACAGCGGCTGAAAAAAGGCGGTGTAGGGCTGCCAAATACAGCAGATTTTTTGGCACCTTAACAGGCTATTTGGGCTTCTTTTTCATCATTTTTCCAGCGTTCCAGCGGTGGTCCGGAGCTGTGACATTGGTCCAGGGGCTGTGGAAGAAGGTCGAGTCTTTGACGGCTCGTTTAGGATTTCAAAACTCTAACCATTTAATCTTTAATCCGAAACCGTCGGATTAAAAGATTAAATGAAGGATTCGGATCATAACGACTTTTATTTTTTTTAATTATCGTTATTTTAATTAATTATTTATTTGATTTATTTAATTGCGTGG
>JAOTRH010209690.1:0-10936 GCA_034768845.1 Heliamphora exappendiculata | reverse complement strand
GGGTAATGAAAAACTCGATTAATCCATTCTAAATTGAACCCAAAAGTCAAGAAACATAGTTTCGTTGAACAAGTCAGTCGGTTGTGGGTTCAAAAGATAGATAAAAAAACGGTTGCCGGTGTTAGGTTTGAAAAATGCTCCCTGTTTAACCTGAACAGGCCAATATATACAAATAAAATGATTTTTTTTTGTCCACGTGGCTTCATCTATTGGCTTGTAAAGTTACACTTATCTCTTCCATTCTCATCTCCTCCGCATCATTACTTAATTCCCTCTCTTGCTCTCCTCTCTCTCAGGTCCCAATGCAACAAAGGGAATGAACCATAGCTTCCGGAAGTTAAAGCCGTAGTGCTCTCCCTCTCTCTCTCACATTCCCATACCCCTTTGTGATCTCCCTCTCCCCAAACCCCCCTTCCTCCCCTTTCTATGACCGTCACCACCCTCTTCCATCCTCCATCTCTGTTCATGATAGTAGTAATGGAGTGCTCGGAGGAGGCGGCAACAAACAACAACGACAAGAAAGGTCGAAGAGCCATCAAATAGCTCGGAGGAGGGGGCGCGCAGGCCGCAATAGTGTAATCGGCATGCTTTCTCTCTATCACTCTCATTCAATCTCCTCTAGGACGTTACCACCCGAAAACCCTCTTGGCCTCACTTCCAAGCCAAGATAGTGTAATCTAAAGTGTTATTTAGCCATGCCAAATCCTTTACAGTGAGCTTTTTGCACCTCTGAGTTGTTTAGTCTTCTTGGAGCTAAAATGTAATTGGAACTTGTGATGTTCAACTCTACGAGGCATTAAATGTTTGCAGTAGATGGAGTGAGCTCAGATATATATATAGATGTATAAAGAACAAGGGGCCCCACCAAAACTAGTGATTCTCTTATATTCGTGACATCGCTCCGCCAGATCTAGTGTAGGCCATAAAGACCCTAAACCCTAAACTGTAAGCCCTACCAAAATATTATAAAAAGAACAAGGGAGAGAGAATGTGTGTTTGTGTGCGAGAGAGAGAAAGAACAAATCTCGACCAGTCAAAGAAAACCCTCGTGCAAAACTGCTATCAATTCAATCAACGACAGTTGCACAGACTATAATCAATTGCCTAGAATGCATGGTGTCTATACGTATCCCAGAGAGAGAGAGAGAGAGAGAGAGAGAGAGAGAGATGCCATGGCATGTACACTAATTTGTGATGACACTGTGTGAATTGAAAATGATTCTTAAGTGTGTACTCAACTTCCTAAAATTAAGGCAACCAAAAAAGAAAAAATCCTGAAGTTGAAATGTGAAAAATTACCCTTGCACATCGGGTGGCATTCTTTGAATATTACCATTCTAATGTTCAGACATATTTCAAGAGTATGTATTGGTAGGTTTGGACATAGTATGTATTGGAAGATATCACTTCATTCTCAATCTAATCCTTGATTTAGTACTATGTTTTTTTTTCTTTCTTGATAAGTAAACTGCATTTATATAAAAAGAGGTATTAAGGCAATATCACCCATATACAAAAAGCCACCAAACAAAAAGGCCAGTTTGATTTAATACTATGTTATAACGAAATGGGACCAACTATTGACTAAACTACTTAAAACAAATGGTTTTTAATTGAGTATTTCACGCAACTTGTGACTTGTGAGTTAAATGAGCTCAATGGCCATATATTGATAATTACCTATAACTACAAAATATCTTCATTATTTCAATTGAATTCAAGATCTTTACTTATTGGCACCGAAATAAACTTTGGCGAGCTCAAGGGATGATGGGTTACTAGGAATGGATGATTAGGAATGCTTAGGCAAAGGTGTTGGCAGTCTTGGGACTACGACTGTGCTTTATAAGGGCCAAATGTTAAGTCTGATATAAGTTGAAGTTAGAAACAAAAATATTAACTTTAGTTGAAACTAATAGGAAAGTAAAAGGGAAGAAGAAGAAAAAGAGGCAGAACTTAGGCGTCAAACATACTGGTCTTCAACACCGAAATCTAAGGAGAGGTGTATGTGTTAAGTCATCAATTGTCCCAAAATTTTAAGTTGTTAGAAAATGGGCTCAATAATGTATATCAAGTTATCTAATACTTACTCTCATGTGCGACCTTATCTTGTACATAGAGAGGCGAACAAACTGAACTACACAGATACACCAACACACACATAACATGGTGCATAATTACAAATATGACAAGGAAACAAATACATATTACGAGACTTGAGCCCAACACCTCGCAAAACTAGAGTTTTGATACCATGTTAAGTTACCAATTATTTCAAAAACTTAAACTATTAGGAAATAAGTCGAACAATTTATATCAAGTTATCCAATAGTATGAAGCATTATAAATAATTAACTATAAAAGATACGCCAAAACAAGCTACCATGTCATCATTTATTTACAGAAACTCTAAACTTGGTGGTGGCTAGTATTTTGCAAAGATTTGTGACGTATTTTGGACTTGATCAACCAGCTAAATTGGACACATCAATAACCTCTCTCTAGAGCTCATAAACATTTTTTTTTTTATAAGTAGTCTAGAGCTCATAAACTATTACCCTGAATATTAAATTTAAAGGGGGGAAAACATAGAAACAAAAACAAAAATAAAATAACTAGAACTTCCTAGGCAATTTCTAAGCTAGAAGACCCTCAAACAAATTTTTTGGCTCGAGTAAGTTTTCCCCTTGTTTTATGGTATTTCCCGCACTTTCCTTGGATAATATTTGTGACATGTCCCCACTCATTTTTTGCATTTATTGATCAAGTTCATATGTTTATCTCGTTTATCACGTCATACTTTCATTCCCATGGGAGTGTGAAAAAGAATACCAACCCCCATGGTGGGAATGAAACACTATATGAGGGTATTCCATTCCTGGAGGAATAATATTCTCATTACATATAGCGCGTGAAACAAATTTGGACTTGGTAGTTTTTTATTGCCATCCAACTAAAGCCTGGTAGAGTTTTTAGACTGGTATTTTTTATTGCCATACATGAGAACTAAGAAATCTCACTAGAAAAAATTAAGTCAAATTTAGACTAGCTCAATTGGCATTAACAGATATTTTAAAATTTAGACTGGCTCAATTAGAAGAAAACAGATGTTTTTTATTGCCATCAGTTTTAGCTTTTTGGCTATAACGGCAAAAAAGCCAAAAAAAAAAAAAAATTTGTGAGCCAAACGAAGCCTAAATTCTTTATTTCATTTGTACTTCAATAGATTGTAATAGCCCTGCCATCTTAAGGTAGTCAAATGATTTTCACACAACCTTGTGAGCTGTGCTGCAGCTTAAGGAATAACATTATACTGCAGCTTAAGGAGTAACATGAATCCCTTTTTAGGAGTCAGCTTCAGTTTTTTGTCTGTAAGTCCAGAATATCAGATTAAAGAGTCCGGATCACCAGAGTAGGCTATAATCAAGAATCTCACTCACTTCATCAGGTTCAAGAAAAACACACATCTGATTCTTTTTAGCCCCTTCTAATTGGAACCTACATTTATCCATTCTTCAAAAAGGAAGAATCAAGGAGGAAAAGGATTTAGACCCACAAAGCTAGCTGATAAAGGTAAAAAACTTGCTGTAAATTATGGAAGTACTTCAAGACTAGAGAATCTTTAATGCATATGAAGTTGGCTGCTTTTAATCATCAAGTCCTCAATTGGAGCTCATACAACCATATACAACAAATCTCCTTGAAGCCCCCCCCGAAAGATTCCATAAATTTGGACAATTTTGTGATATTACTTGGAAATGAGTTATGGTACTTTGCAGCAGAAATAGATTAGCTTCGTTCTCAAGCATTCTATTTACTCACAGCTTCACACTTATCTTTCTCGAATTACCACAATCTTCTAGAAAATTTCAGATATTAGGCCAATTTTGGTTTTTTATTTATTTATAAATAGATTAGCAACTGTTGAAGGAAGGGAACAACAGATTGGACTTCTTGTTCCCTTTCATTTAAATTACATTATAGAAAAGATTCGGCATGTAATCATTTGATATGGAGAGCATGCAATGCATGAAGTTTCATAACTCTGACAAGCTAGTCCAAGGTGATAAAATTACATTCTTACTATGACATACATATTTCCTCTTTCTTTGCTAACTTACAACTTTCAAGTTCCTATATTATTTTTATCTTCATTCTTTTCTTATTTGTTCTATTTTTCCTTCATTGAAGAGGGTTCCAAAATCCTATACCACCCACTATCATTGTGAAGCACACATCTATTAGTATTTTTTTTTGCAATAAGTATCCTATTCGCTCATTTCCAACTCCATTTCTTTCCCCCTTAACATTAATTTTTTGAGCCCCACTTCCCTGCTTCCGCTCCTCTAAAGTTTCTTGACTATGCTACAGAAGCAGAGGTTCACATGCATTTAAACTCAGCATCAAAACAGCTTAAAAACCCTCAAGGTTGATCAATGATTTCGAAGCTCAATATATATATATGGTGTAATCTGTTATCAGAAGTGGTCAATATCCAACAAGGGATAAACATACGGCATTATGATCAAAGAACTACTTGAACGTACGCTCTTACGGGATCCTTGAACTGCTTGTTTACTTGTTCAATTACATCTTTCATGCCCTCAAGCTTTCCTAAAATTGCATCTTCGCCAAATTCATCATCAACACCGAAAAGACAAGTCATCTGCCATTAACAGTTATCAAATCAAGTCAGTAAAATGATCACGTTGCAAACAAAAGAAAAATTAAGAGTTTTATGACAAGAGTTAGAAATTTTACAAACTTATTGGGAGGGGTGCAGGGGGGAGTTTACAAGGTTTTTAACATGTCAGAAAATGTCAAATCAGAATGACAAAATCAAAGAGATCGATAGTGTAACTAGACAGTCCATATCTACCAAAAAGTAAACCATACTATCAACCACAATCTCAGCTGTGTGTCTCAATGGAAAGAGACATCTTATAAATGATTATGCCCAGGATTCATGATAATAATAGGTATACATACCTTTTGGAGAAGTGGAAACAAGAATCCAAGTTCCATCATAGAAGTTAAAAAATTGTGTGCGTGTGTGTGCGCACACACACACACACGGAATCAAAAGAGATCAACTTCATGTACAAGTATAAATCTATATTTGTGCCAAAAAGAGACCTTTCAAAAACCAAAGTTAAGAGAAAATCCGAAGTCCTCACTTCTTCATTCTTCATTAAAGGGCCAATAATATTTTTTCACAACTCAAGTAATCTAAATACTCACTCAAACATCAAGATGTGCCACTCTCTCAACCAGCAAGCAGTCAATTGGGCAAAATGAAAAATCACCCTTCAGTCTAGGATCAAAGCATTTCACCTACAAAAACTTCTATAGAGGTTAAGGTTATTGATACGTGTGGCTATATTTGGGGAAAAATGAAAATAAACAAACAGCACTTCAGCCTAACATGCTATGAGCCTGCAACTGAGGACATGTATTGACTGAGAACTTTTTAAAACCAAATAGAAGCCTATGACTGGCTGGATACACTCTCATTACATATATAAATTATAAATGTATATCATAATAATACCGACAATAATTACAGTCATACCTGACTTATCAAGCCACCAAATTTATTCTTCAGTGTCATCATTTTGGCAAGCCCCTTTTCTAACGTTGATGGGAGTTGCAATAGACGGAGAGTATGGCCAGTGGGAGCAGTATCAAATACTATAACAGAATAATCCATTGTCTGAACCAATCTGCAGTAAAAAACTAAAGCATTAAAGGAACACAGGGTTACAAATAACATGTGAGGAAGCGGACAATTTATATTAGGAAACAAATACAAAAACTTTCTCAGTGTGATCATGTCATGTTGGAAATGGATAACGTATGTGCACAATTGGTAACAAACTGCCATTATTTGTATATGAATAGATTGTAATGACAATACTCCAGGACAATTCAAAACTTGAAAATTGGGTTTATCTTGGCTACAATTAAATCAAATTTATTGGGAATCATCTTGAAAAAAATAATCAAGAAGTAAGAAAATCTTACTTGAAACTAATTATACTATTAAAAAAAGCATTATTTTTCTTGATGACCAACAAAGAAATGTTTTAAAAAATAGAAAAAAAGGAAGTTATTTGACACTTCTGTAATGTTTAAACATATTCATCCATAAACAAATTATAACCTCACCAAACTCAATGATGATTAATTAAGAAAACCGTGGGTAGAAAATTATGATTCATCATGCATGTTGTTTCATATCAAATGCAAGTTAACACACATGTCCAAACACACAAGAGCCAACAGTTCATAACGTGGAATTATGGAGCTCAAAACTGCTGTTCCTAGTACAAAAGCACAACATGTAAGAGCCACAAGTACATCTGACTTATAACTAAAATAGACTACAAAATAACGTTCCAAAATCAAGCTGTACGAAATGGACAAAAAATGTATTAACAATAAAGTTCCTCTATCCCTTTAAAACATCTCTTTTTCTCACCTTAGATCATACACATATCGCATAGAGAAACCAGAAGCTAGGTTTTTCCCCTCCTCTTCTTGACTGTCTCACCCTTTATAGCACAAGCTCCTGCAAACTGCTAGGAAAACACCAATGCACACCCTGCCCCTCCGCCCCCCCAAAAAAAAAGAAGCTCCCTAGCCGCAAGTCAATGAGTGAAAAGATGGATCAACTGAATCCCCATCTTGCTTACACAACCCCAGTTACTAGAATGTACCTTCTACACCAATTGAAAAGATGATACTACAGTTGAATCCACAACCTAAGGACTCAAGTTAATTTGTCAAATCCTTGTTCACCACACACCAAATCTTCAATGCACGCACGATCGCCCTCAGAATCCATCAAAGGTTCAGATGATCGAAATATGAAAGATAGGTATTTAGAGATAACCCAAAAGTTCAGCAGCATATAAATTCTCCAAGCACATGTTGGCCTTCTCTCTATGTAGTATTTATGGACAAGGAACCCTGGAAGACTTAGAAGGCTGAATGACACTTTTTCATGTCCAATCTGAAAAGAAAACCTCAAACATCGTCTTTGGCTGAAGTAAGAAAAAAAATCATATGCTCTCCTATCTGCTTGAGCAACCCCAGAAACCCACTCTAGAAAGCTTACCATCTGGGCAGATAAAAAAATTCTGCTCAAAAAACTTGTCAAAATCAGATCCACTCAGCTTCTTGCATCTAATGCTTGTACCTACAACAGGCCTTAGTTACATCCGATGCTTTTAAATTACTTGTTCTTTTTTTTCCTCTCTTGCTCTCTCTCTCTTTTTTTTAGGGGGGTGGGGGGAGGACAAAGAGAGCATATATACAGTTAGCTTCCCCCGCCTTGCACCCTATATGATATTACTTTGTGTTGTCTGCACAATGATGAACAGAGTTACTTTTGAAAAGGACATTCTGTCCTTCACATCCTATATTTTGTTTCCTTGACAAGTTGGCTGGTTCATATAATGAGTAAAAAACTATGTTACATGAACTCTTCTAAATGTATAAAGTACCCGTGTCAGACACTTAACACTTGAACAAGGACATGAGATATGTATTCGACAATTTTACTTGCACATTCACCTAGAAATTATATTTAGTATAAACTCTTATATTTTGCCTAAAATACTCAATGGAATCTTATAAACAACATTTACTCTGATATATTAAAGAATATAAATATTTTTTCGTATCTCACTGTCTTAATGTCCTTGATATAAGAATTAGAAAAACTCAACACTTAAAAACATACCCGCACCCAACATTCCTACCCGATGTAACATGGGTATAAAACATAATCATCAAACAAATCAAAAAAAAAAAAAAATACAATAGTAGTTGGATGTTCAATGGAGTTCACAATATCAATGAAAGAATTGCGACTCACAATATTATTGTTTATAGAGGTATCAAACCAAACACGACACTTATTTGAGCATCTCCGCAAAGCTCATGGCCTCATCAATTCCCGGAATTGCATTAGCAAGATCAGACAAAAAACCATCCATTCCCTCTGAACCAAGTGTCACTTCATTCTCCACAGTTGGATCTACCTCCTATAGGAACCCCACAAAACCATTACAAAAATTAGGGTACATGATAGCAAGCCAGGGTATCAGAAATCATCAAATAAAGTTGCACATAAGTCAAAATAACTAGATAAATTATCCATTGATTGATGACGAAATGTGTGACAAAAAGTCAAAACTCTAGAACCGGTCTTTCTCATAAATACTAGCAATGGCACAAGCGATGCATGTGGGGAATAAAACTTGGTAGTTTTTGTAACTGATTTTATTTATGTTATTTGTTTGCATGTGGATAATGAAACAGAGAATTGGTGTCGACGCATTTTCAGATGGTGTCGACACATTTGGCTATTGGGTCGACACGATTAAGCTTGGTGTCGACACAAATTTACAGAAAGTCAGAAAACCAAAGAGTGTCGACACTGAATAGAAAAGGGTCGACACTTTTCTCACAATGCCTCTTCTAAACAGTTTTGAGTCAACACTATACACATTTGCACCGACACTTTTCCAAGTGGTGTCGACACATTTTCACATACAAGAAAGAACATCAATTGCTTTGAAATGCAATAAAAAGACATGGTTAGTATGGCATATAAATCATGAATTAGGAGCACGTAGCATACCAAGTTCTCTTCTTATATAGTATATTTTTTCTTCATTTAAGGGTTTTGTGAAAATGCATGTTAATTGGTAATTTGTGCCTATAAATTCAAGTTCGATGTTTTTTTTTTTGCACACGATCTCTTATAAAGTGTCTAATCTCTATGTGCTTGGTTCTTGAGTGTTGTATAGGGTTATTGGATATATTAATAGTACCAGTGTTATCACATTTGATAAGAATATGATCTAAGTGAAAACTATAGTCTTCTAGTTGTTTTATTCAAAGAACTTGTGCACAACAGCTCCCAACTACAACATACTCAGCCTCGGTTATAGACAGGGCCACTGAGTTTTGCTTTTTGGTAAACCAAGAGATTAGTGAGTGTCCTAGGAATTGACAAGTACCACTTGTGCTTTTCTTATCTACTTTGCATCCAGCAAAATCAGCATCTGAATAGCCAAATAACTCGAAGGCTATTCCTCTAGGAAAAAATAATCATAGATTTTGTGTACCTAAAAAGTATCTAAAGATGTGTTTAATTGCGGTCACATGTGATTCTTTAGGATTAAATTAAAATTTAGCACACATGCATACACTAAATATAATATCCGGATGACTAACAGTTAAATATAAGAGAGATCCAATCATATATATATATATAGAGAGAGAGAGAGAGAGAGAGATATGGCAAGTGAAATTAAGCAATGAACCATGCATTACAAAGAACATACAAATAAATTTAATATTGCTCTAATATCTACACTTGTACACACATGTAACAACCATCAAACCAAAATTTTAATATATGAAACCAAATTATTATTATTATTATTTTCATCGGTAAATACACACACCTATACCTTGCACTTCACAAGATTTAAACTCCTCGTATCTCAACAATTGAACATGGAAATTTGAACTTGAACAAAAGACACACACGACAATTCAATAGAACACCTAAATTATGAACTGTATACTGCCTCGATTCATTAAAACTTACAATTCGCTCGAGAAAATGAGGTCTGAACTTTGAACATCCTAAAATCCACCCAAAACGTCCACGAAAACACCAAATTGTCTTAAGAAAATAACAACAGGCACACACGACAATTTAATAAAACACCAAAATTTCCTATCAAATAAATAAATAAATAAAACACCAAAATCATGAACTGGATACTGCCTCGGCCCATCAAAGACTCACAATTCGCTCGAGAAAATGAGGTTTGAACTTTGAAACATCCTCAAAATCCGTCCATAACAAGATCCAAAACGTCCAAGAAGTTAGTGCAAGCTACACAGCAGCGAATAAAAACAAAAAACAAAAAACGCAAAAGCTAAATGAGAATCAAATCAATACCAATTACCATGGCGTATAAATTGGTAAACCCGTTAACCAAAGTAGGGGTTTTGGTGAAGCGTTGCTGAAACGCATCGCCGAGATTGTGAGCCGGGTCGGTGGAGATAATCAGAACAGAGGATCGAACCCTAGAAAGAAGGATCGAGAGGATGGAGCTACAGGTGGTCTTCCCCACACCGCCTTTGCCTCCCACGAAAACCCACTTCAGACTCTCTTGCTCCAGTATGTTCTGTACGGTCCCCTCCGGCAATTCCTCTTCCGAACCCATCTCTTTCTCTCTCTCTCTCTCTCTCTCTCTCTCTCTCTCTCGCGGATAGAGAGACATGGGGAGAGAGAGTCAACCCGCGAGCCGTGTGGGAAAACTGCAATTTGATCGTGCGGTTGTGATTCAATCTAGGTGCAATCGGACGGCTGTGATTATTTATCCGTTAGTCGTTTGGAACGGTTAGAAATTCCTTTTTAGATTTTTTGTTTTTGTTTTTCAAAATTCCAAAATTCTCTTATAAGTAATCGACACTTTTCTCATTTTTCTCACGATTCATTCTCGCACTCTCAATCCATCTTATCGCCTGTTTGGTCTTGGTGATAGGAAGAAAAAAAGTATTAGTAATTTTTTTAAAAATTTACATAAAAAATATGAAATAAACTATACTTATATTTTTTGTATTTAAAAATAATAATATTAATAGTTTTTTTATTTTTAAAAATATTATTAAATTTTTTTACATCTTTATTTTTATAACACTTAGATTCAAAAGTTAACTTTTGTTAACTTTTCAAACAGAAATAATGTGCCTCACTATTGAAACAATTGAAACAGTTGTTTTAATTTTTTTAATTTTTTTAATTTTTGTTTAATTACAAAATTTTCTTTAAAAATTTTTAATTAAAAAATAAAAAATTTCTAAATACAAAATAAGTAACATAAAATTTAATTTATTAATTTAT
>JAOTRH010209658.1:0-10937 GCA_034768845.1 Heliamphora exappendiculata | reverse complement strand
CTCACGCCGTCGATTGACTCACCGCCGGCGTCGCTGCAGCCAACCGCGTCGGCTGCCCCGCGTCATGCCGTCGTGGTCGTTTGACTCGCCGCCGGGCGCGGTAATATGTAGCGCATGGACTCATCCCCCCTGCAAGGCCGCGTCATCGCCATCCCCGAGACGCGCGAAGTCGAAATCTTCGCCGCGATGCTCGAACGCCGTGGCGCCACCGTCGTCCGCTGCCCGATGGTCGCCATCCTCGATGCGCCCGATCCAACACCTGTCCTGGAATGGAGCCGCCACTTCGCGCGCGGCGCGTACGATGACCTGATTCTCCTGACGGGCGAAGGGTTGCGCCGCATCCTCTCCTGCATCGAGCGAAACGAACCCAGCTTGAAAGAAGCGTTTGTGCAGGCGCTCGGCCCGGCTCGCAAAATCACGCGAGGCCCCAAGCCAGCCCGAGCGCTGCGCGAGCTTGGCTTCAAGCCCGATATCGCGGCCGAAGTCCCGACGACCGAAGGCGTCATCAACAGCCTTCGCCCGCAGAACCTGCAAGGCCGCCGGATTGGTTTGCAGCTCTATGGCACGGAGCCGAATCGACCTCTGGTGGACTTTCTGCAGCAAGCCGGCGCGGTGGTGTCAGTGGTAGCGCCGTACGTTTACGCCGACGCCGCTGACGACCAGGCAGTCCTGAAGCTCATTGCTCGACTCGAGGGGGGTGAAATCGACGCCATCGCCTTTACGAGCACGCCGCAGGTCGAACGGCTGTTCTCAATCGCTCCCGCGGACCAGGTCACCCGTGCGCTCGCCAACACTGTCGTCGCGGCCGTCGGCCCCGTGGTCTCCGATACTCTTCGCAAGCGCGGCATACAAGCGCGCGTCATGCCTGAGGAGTCATTCTTTTTGAAGCCGCTGACGAGCGAGCTCGAGGACGCGCTCGCCTCGAAGGGTTAGCACGCCCTCGTGTCCGCAAGTGGTGGCTCTTTAACGCCATCGAACACGTTCGCCACGCGCACGTGCCGCACAGCGCGGATGCTCACCACTGCCGGCAGGCCTGGATCCTTCGAGGGCAGGTAGGCATACACGATTACAAACTGCGCGGCCCTGCAGCGGCGCAGCCAGAGCCGGGAATCAGGCCGAAACAGTTCCGGTCGATTTACGTCAGGCGACGTACAAATGCCTCGGACCGCCTCCTTGATGTCCTTCTTGCGATCCTCAGCTTTACCCCACGGCTGCCGGCGCACGAAGGCGAGACACTCATTGATATCCCGTCTGACTCGCGGCATCCAATGCACAATTGGGCCTGTCACGACTCATGGCCTCCTCGTAAATCGAATCGATGAGTGCATCCATTGCCACCATGGCTTCCTCCCACGTCGGATAGTCAGCCGAGTTGAACGAATACCGCCCTGCCTTGAAGTCATCCTCCGTGGTGGCAATGATGTTGTCCCAATCGATGTCGTCTTCGTGATCAATGATGCAATCCCAGGTTTCGGGATCGTGGTCCGAATTCATGCTCCCTCCTCGAATCCAAAATGACACGTCACCCTACAAAGCGTCCAGGGCGGCCTCAACCGACAAAACAACGAGATTCGAGGGCAGCGGAGGGGGTGTGAACAATCTGCCCGCACCGTGCCATCCACCTGATGATCACAATGCGGGCAGTCGAGCGGTCCTTGCTCACCTGGAAGCGACGTTACCTACTGGTTGTAGTAGTGAAACGGCACTGGCGACGCTTCCGTCAAGGGACCGGAAAACAGTCCCTTGGTCTGCTTCGACGCCTTCCCACAGTCGATCAGCAATGAGTGAGCAATGAACAACACCTTCATGAGAATCTCCTGTTAATCATGGGTACTTATTTCGCCCTCCTTTGCTCGGTTTTATAGCTGGTACGCCCGCACGGCGTACGACATCCCCTCAATGCAATTGACAGGGAGCCCATTCGATCGGCAGTCGTTGTTACCAGCGCTTGCGGATCTCGAAACTGACCAGACGCCCGTAGAGATCCGCGTTCTCCTGGTCGTAGCCGAGACCCACGGCGCTGTTGTTGAGGAACGGGGGGAGCACATTGAAGAGATTCTGTACATTCAATGCGAACTGCGTGTTGCCGAGCCACCCTAGCATGTCCACGGGAGTCTGGTAACTCAATTGCAGGTCGATGGTCGTCCAGGGAGAAACTCCCTGGTTGGGTACACTCAGCGTGTCCCGGTAGCTGTTTTCAAAGTTGACGAACCCCGCGGCACCAAAACCGAGGCGCTGCCAGGCGGCAGAGCCGCGCACCCGCAGGTTGATCGGGTTGCTTTGCGTGCTCACGATGTTTTCCAGGGGACTGGTCGGCGTATTGGATTGTGCGTAGCGCAACAAGTAAGTGCCATTGAAGCCGAAGTCAAAGCGCCCGGCGCGATTGGCCAGGCTGTATTTGCCAATGAGATCGAAGCCATTGGTTTTGAGCAGCGCAATATTGCGCAGCCGGTTGTCCATGATGATCGACACGCCCGAATTGAGACAATCCTGGTTCGTGCCGAGCTGATACAACGTTTGCTGGCACGCCGCGGCAATCTGCGCCGGGGTGGCATTCTTTGTGAACAGCCAGGCGAGACTCGGTTGCAGCAGTGCGGCGAGACTGACATCCGTGTTCGATATCCGGTTGGCGTAGGAGATATTGAAGTACGTCAACGATAATGACAGGTTGGGAACGGCTGGCAGCGCCAAATCCGTGCCGACGGTCCAGCTGTGGGCCCTTTCCGGCTCCAGGGTTGGGTTTGTGCCGTACAAAGACAGCACCCGGACCGTTTTGGTAGGATCGCTCGGATCAATGAAGTTGGTTAATGTACTCTGGCTTCCTGACACCACCATGTCCGTCAGATTGGGTGGTTTGAATGACTTCGTCCAAGTGCTGCGCAGGCTCCACTGCGGGTTGACGGACCAGAGCAACCCGACCTTCGGCAGGTATGCGCCACCCACATCGCTGAAATCCTCGTGCCTGGCTCCCAAGGTCAGCTTGAGGCTGCGCACGAAATCCAGGTTGTTGGCTTCTCCCACAATCGGAATCTGTGCTTCCAGGAATTGCGCCGTGACGTGCCGGCTCAGCTCGCCAGAATAGATGGGCGCCTGGTTGGGCGCGGCGGCGACGGAATTGAAATCCTGCTCGCGGTATTCGGCGCCCAGGCTGACATCCAGGGCGCCTCCCGGCAGGTCGAATACCGGTCCCGCTGCGGACAGCCTCAAGGTGCGCAGTGTCGACACCGTACTGCTCGTACCCACGCCAGCGACTGACGCGAGGGTGGCCGGATTGTTATTCAGCGCGGTGCCGAACGGGTTGAATGCCGTTGCTGCATTGGAGTCATTCAAAGCAGCGTTGAGCGCTGATTGGTCAACAATACCGTCTATAGTTGCATGCTGCCTTTCAAAGGCATAGCCCGAAACCAGATCCGCCGTCCAGCGTTCAAACAGCGACGCCGACAAGCCCAGCGAAAAGTTGCCGGTATCAATGCGGTTTTCGTCGATGATCGGGCCGAAAAAAGCTGAGGAACCGGCCACAACGTAGATGGGTCCGGCCGGGTTGGTCGGGCTGACAGTGGGGTTGACGTAGTAGGGATTCGAGGGCATGACGAGCATCCCGAGCGGGTCTGACGCGGCCGGGATGTTGGTGATGTCCCGGCGGGTGAACAGCCC
The DNA here is from genome assembly GCA_034768845.1 of Heliamphora exappendiculata. Lineage (NCBI taxonomy): Eukaryota > Viridiplantae > Streptophyta > Magnoliopsida > Ericales > Sarraceniaceae > Heliamphora > Heliamphora exappendiculata. The sequence continues at coordinate 7,283 of JAOTRH010209658.1, read as the reverse complement.
CTCGAAGTGCAGGTTCAAGTCATCCGTCAACCGCTGGGTTTCCTTTGAGAAGACGCTCCAGCGGCTTTGCTCCGGGGTGACATACGAGCCCTGGAGATTGTCATACAGGTTGCTCGTGCCGGCCGTCAACTGACCTGCGGTGAGCGTCGCTCCATTCAGATTCTTGGGAATCGCATACGTCTGATTTCCGATGAAGATGGTCCCGGCGCCCGGGCCCGAGAGACCGTCGAAATTGCTGCCGCCGAATTGCGTGAGATCATTGGAGTACTGCGCCCGATCGCGTGCCAGCAATGGATCGCGCTGAAAATATTCAAACGACAGGAAGTCGGCTCCCGAATCCCGCTCCTGTCCCATCAATTGACTGAACTGCCGCTCTCCCATCGAGCCGTTGGTCACGCTGCCACCGCGAGCCTGAGTGGACAGTCCGGTGAAGTCCTTACGGGTGACGAAATTGACCACGCCGCCAATGGCATCGGCACCGTATTTCGCCGACGCGCCGTCAGGCAGGATGTCGATGTGGTCGATTATGCTCAGTGGAATGTTGGATATGTCGTCGAACGCGCCCGCGGAGCCGCTCGGTGCGATACGCTGACCGTCAATCAAAACAAGGGTAGCGCCGGCATTGAGGCCGCGGATATTGATACCAGAGCCATGTGCAGAGTTGGTGGCCGCTTCGCGGCCCAACACGGTGTCCTCCGTGGGTCCGCCACCGAATACCTGCGGCATGGTCCGCAGGAAATCCTCGGTGGTCGCGAGTCCCGAGCGCTCGATGTCGACACGACCGTACTGAATAGTCTGTGCGCCCAGCATCGGCATCGTGCCCGCATCAGCTCCCAGTCCTGAAACCAACACTTGCTCGAGCTCGTCATCGCCGGTCGGCACGAGCTTCGCGCGGCCTGACAGACGATGCCACAGCCGCGTGAAGACTGAGGGCTTCTTGGGCGTCACGGCCAGCGTACGGTCGTTGACGTAGTCGAATACGAGGTTCGTGCCCTTCAACATGATCTTCAGGGCTGTGGAAGGATCGAGGTCTCCGGTCACGGAATGCGTCTGCATTCCCCTCAGCACATTGAAGTCGAAGAGCACCTGCAGGTCTGATTGGCGGCTGAATTCATTCAGCATGAGGGAGGCATCCCCCGCCTCGAGGTCGAAATGGCGGCGGGCTCCAGCCGCATTCGCGACGGCTGTATGCAGAGCCAGGCAGACGACGAGGGCGACACACGTCCGTCCTGCGGTGCGGCACGGAGTTACTCGGCGGAACCCTTCCTTGTGATCATCCATGCTGCGCACAGTAATAGGCGACTCTGATGTTGAGACGTTCAGGCGTCAGAATTCCGTCACCTGAAAGCCGCTCTATTTCGCTACTGTGAGATTGTGCGCGGCGGCAATCATACAAACGCGTAAATGCAACCGGAAACGGTCTGCGGGGTGCGTTGCAACACGGCGGCCCGAGCCAACATGCACCGTATGCGCATATTTCTAGGTCGCGTGATGTGTGCCGCTGCGAGTCCATCTGCAGAAGTTTCCCTGGCTGCGCCGCGTCCCTTTATACACGGCATCGAGGCACGTGTTTGACCCATGTTGCATGCAGACCGTTGAGGAAGACTGTGCGAAAAACTGGGTCTCGGTCTGGCGTGGCTTCGTGATGGTCACAGTCGCGGCGGCCCGTGTAGTTATGAGATGTGAGCTATAGCCGATGAGCAATTAGCATAGTGCTATGCCTTTTCTGCATCTACCCCCCGGTGGGGGCGAAGTCCCCGGACGGTGGACGAAGCCCTCGGATGAGGACGAAGTCCCCGGATGGTGGACGAAGCCCCCGGATGGGGACGAAGCCCCCGGATGGGGACGAAGCCCCCGGATGGCGGGCGAAGCCCCCGGATGGGGGGAAGCCCCCAAACGGTGGACCTCCCACATCGGCGCCACGGACCAGCGTTCTAAGAACGCCTTACAAACACGTCGATTTTCCCCCGCGGCCCGATCAGTGCGGACCCCACCCATCCTGTGACCCACACAATGAAGGCGGTTGCGAATGCGGACCAGAATCCCCCGAATATGTGGAAACCGGGGAGCATGGCCGCGACGAGGCCGACCATGGCGGTATTGATGACCAGCAGGAACAGCCCCAGCGAAAGGATCGTCAGGGGCAGAGTAAGAAGAATTGCTACCGGGCGCACGATCGCATTGACCACACCCAGGAGCAGCCCCGCCAGAACCACGGTGGTGGGATCGTCAATCCGGATACCCGACACCAGACGGGTCGCCAGCCAAAGGCCGATCGCGGTGATGCATGCACGCAGAATAAAGCCAGTCATAGGGTAGCGCTCACAGCGGTCACGGACTGCCGCCCCGAAGTTGTTTTTCAGTAAACACCTTTAATCGCGTCATCGCCTGCTGCCAACCCAATCGAAGCCGCAGATACTGTGGGTTCCACTGTTCGGATGCCGGAAAGCCCGATCCCAACAATCTGACAATGGTTCCAGGTTCCTTTGCATTCAAGTCAATAATGAAGTCATCGATGATGGGATCGTCCGTTGGCGGAAGCGACTTTGTTGGCAAGTAGATGAGCCGCAGTCGCCGCGCGGGTTCAAACACGTCGATGTGTGCCTCCAGCTCAGTCACGCGATCTACGCTAGCGCGAAACAACCCGCCCTTCTGCGCTCGGATTTGCGCAGTCGGGGAGCACCATTTCACCAGGTATTGCGGCTCCGTCAGAGCTCGCCATACCTCGTCGGCATCAGCGACTATGTCTACGCGATGAGCGTAACCCCGGGCTCTGTCCCTCATGACTGTATTCTGCCATCGGGCGGGCAGCGGTGGTGGGGCCGAAACGAGCGGCCACCGCGGCGGCAGCGGCGCGGCATGCGGACCATCGACCGGCAGCGGTGGCGACGTACAATACGCACTTGACCGTAGCCGTTCATAAATAACGTACGCAGGTAACCATGCCTTACGTCCACATAGTCATCGGCCTCGCGCTCATCCAATTCATCGCCTTCGCGCTTGCAGTGGCACGTGCACGCGGACTCTACAAAGTGGTGGCACCCGCGGTAAGCGGCAACGAGATGTTCGAGAGATACCTGCGCGTGCAGATGAACACGTTGGAGCTGCTCGTAGTGTTCATCCCGTCGATACTGATGTTCGCGCAGTACATGAGTCCCTATGTCGCTGCGGGACTGGGTGGGGTCTATCTCATCGGCAGGCTGGTGTATTTCTTCACCTACGTGAAAGACCCCAAAACCCGCGAGCTGGGCTTCACTCTGTCGTTCGGCCCGACGGTCATCCTGTTATGCGGCGCTCTGTTCGGAGCTGCCCGCGCGGCACTAAGCTGGTGAGGAGCGGCGGGATTTGAAGAAGGTCAGCACCAGCGGCAGCAATGACACCAGAATGATGATGATGGTAACGATGCCGAAGTTCTGCTTCACCACCGGAATATTGCCGAACAAATAGCCGCCCCAGATAAACAACGCGACCCACACCGTACCGCCCAGCAGATTCCAACTCAGGAACGAGCGATAAGGCATCTGACCAACACCCGCGACGAAAGGCGCAAACGTGCGGATCAGAGGCATGAATCGGGATAACGCCACGGCCATCGCGCCATGGCGCCGGAAGAAATCTTCCGTGCGGTGCAGGTACTCAACCTTGAGGAAGCGGTACCGGCCGCTGAAGGCGGGGGGTCCGATCGCGCGACCAATGGAGTAATTCAAAGTGTTGCCCAGAACAGCGGCAACCGCGAGGAGCACAAATAGCAAAGTGGCGTTCAGGGTCCCGCTGGTATCCACCGCGGCCAGGGCTCCCACCGCAAACAGCAGTGAGTCACCTGGCAGAAACGGCGTCACGACGAGGCCGGTCTCGCAAAAGATCACCGCGAACAAAATCGGGTAGATCCAGACGTGGTAGGTCGCCAGAAGCTCGACGAGGTGCTTGTCGAGGTGCAGAACGAGGTCAATGAACCAGGAAATCAAGGGAGGGGACCCTGCGATTACGGCCAGCCCTCAGCATATACGAGCCCGCCCCGGACGGGACGGGCTTGGTAATTAATGTTTCTTAAGGTACGAACGAGGCCCTGACCAGAGCCGTTGAGCTCACCTGGCCCTTGGACGCCGCGGCTACTCGGACCTGGTCTTTCAGCGTGCCCAAGGCCAGTGCGACTTCCTTATCCCGGGAGGTAAGGGAAGGAGCGCCTTTGGCGCTGAGCAGCTCTGCGGGAGGATCTTCAGCGCCCTGTGCAACGATATCGGGCACGATCCCCTTGCCGTGGATCGAAGCGCCAGAAGGGGTGAAGTAGCGGGAAGTCGTCAGTTTGACCGCACCGCCGTGAGACAGTGGCATCACCGTCTGTACCGAGCCCTTACCGTAAGTCTTGTGACCGATCAGCTCCGCCCGGCCATGATCCTTCAGCGCGCCTGCCACGATCTCTGAAGCCGAAGCAGATCCACCATTCACCAGGACCACGAGTGGTGCCCCATCGATGACGTCGCCAGGGGTAGCGTCCATGCGGAAGCGTGCATCAGGCGTCCGTCCATCTGCCGTAACGATCACGCCTTCGTTGAGGAAAGCATCGGCGACAGCGACCCCCGCTTCCAGCACGCCACCCGGATTGTTTCGCAGGTCGAGCACGAGACCCTTGATGCCACCCGGATTGTCGCGTTTCAGGCGGGCAATCGCGTGATTGACGTCATCGGCGGTCGTCTCACTGAATCCCGTGATTCGCAGATACCCATAGCCAGGCTCCAGACTCTGCTGGGCCACGCTATGCACTTCCACCTTCGCGCGGCGGAGAGAGAAGTCGAGGGTCTGCCCGGTCGTGGGGCGCAGAACAGTGAGCTTTACGAGGCTGCCAGACGACCCGCGCATCCGAGCAATCGCCCCCGCAAGGTCCGCCCCAATATCCGCATCATCAATCCGCACAATCTGGTCCCCAGGCAACAATCCCGCCTGGTCGGCCGGAGAGCCTTCGATGGGACGCAGAATTTTCACTGCCGAATCTTCGGCCACGACCTCGATTCCCACACCCGGGTACGAGCCCATGGTGCTCAGACGAATCTCTTCGAACTCGTCGGTATCGAGAAAGGCGGAGTGGGGGTCGAGCGCGGCGACCATTCCACGAATGGCTTTGTCCATGAGAGCGTGATCGTCGACGTCATCGACATACTCACGCTTGATGCGCTCATATACCTCGGCGAACAGCCGCGCTTCTTCCCACGGCAAGGCAGCAGGGTTGGTGGACCCAGACTGCGTAGCCGCATTGGCATTGGCACTCGGATGTTCCGCAAGTACGCCACTCGTCAGCGACGCGGAGAAGCCAAAGATGGCCCCCGCGACGAGAGCGATCAGCGTTCGCGATCGCGTCGACATCATTTCCTCAAACCCCCCGGTTTGGATGCATCACGGATACTACAGCCGTCCCTCATGGGTCAATCCCGGACGGGCGGATTACTGAACGTGCACCAATCTGGATTGGCGAGTTGCTGATCAGTGCACAATTTCAATGAGGTGATCGAGCGCAATGTCGCTGATTACGGTCGGCATCGAATCGGCCGACACGTACAGCGGCAGCTCGGCTAACAATTCCGTCAGCGGCGCCGGCCGGCCAATGGCAAAGCCTTGTCCGTAGTCGACGCCGAGTGTCGCAACACGCGTACGAATCTCTTCAGTCTCGACATACTCGGCGACTGTCGTCAGCGACATGCTGCGCGCGAGTTGTGCGATGGCGCGCACCATTGATTCCGCTCGAGGGTCCTTGAGAATGTCACGCACGAAGCTGCCGTCGATTTTCAACATCGTGACCGGCAGTTGCCGCAGGTACGCCAGCGACGACAGGCCCGTGCCGAAGTCATCCAGAGCCACGCTGCAGCCGAGATCGCGCAAGCGGCGGATCAGCAACTCCGCGCGCGCAATATTGGCGATGGTCGCATTCTCAGTGAGCTCGAACGTGAACACGCCCGGATCGATGCCGCTCGAGCGGATGCGCTCCAGCAGAAAGTCTACAAAACCCTCATCGTTCAGGGATTGCCCCGAGAAGTTGATGGCGAATGAGACCGCATGTCCCGCCAGCAGCTCGGCCTGCGGCTTGAGCAATTCAATGGCCTGGTTGATGACCCAGCGGTCGATGTCAGGCATCAACTGATAACGATTGGCCGCGGACAGGAAGCGGTCCGGGCCGATGGTGCGGCCGTCTTCATCGAGCATCCGCAGCAGCAGCTCAAAATGCGGCCGCGGCTTCTCGGCGCAGGCAAACGGCACAATGAGCTGCGAGAACAATTGCAGCCGGCCGGCATCAATGGCCGCGCGCAACTGGCCCGCGATGTTGATATCCGCAAAGCGGCGCACCAGGCTCACATCGTTGCTTTTGTAGACTTCGACGCGATTTCGGCCGCGGTCCTTGGCGGCCTTGCAGGCTGTTTCGGCCGCGGCGAGCGAGTGCATCAACTCGCCGGCGGCGGTATCCAACGAGGCGACACCGATGCTGATGGAAACATGCAGCCGCGACTCGCCGTGAGTCGTGCCCAACTGCTCGACGCCCTCGCGCAGCGATTCGGCAAACTTCGCGGCATCCTCCAGCTGAGTGGGCAGCAGCACCGCGAAACGATCGCCGGAAATGCGGGAGGCGAAGGCACCGGGCGGCAGGCGATGGCGAATCAACTCACCGAGTTGCCCCAACACGGAGTCGCCGACGTGCATGCCGAAGCTGTCATTGATGACGTGTACCTGGTCGCCGTCGATGTACAGGGCAGTCCAATGTTTGGAGCCTTTCGGATCCGCGACTACCGCCCGCACGCGTTGCTCGAATGCGGGACGCGTATACAGACCACTGAGCGCGTCGTGGCTGCTCTCGATGAGACTGACAGCTTTGCGCGCGAGAATCTCCGTGAGGCGGGCCTCGCGGTCACCGAAGGGTTGCCCGAGATCCTCGCGGAACAGCGCGAGCACACCCATCGCCTTGCCGGCGCCTGAACGCAGCGCGCACGAAAGAATCTTGTAGGGAAGGATGCCCATCGTGCTGTTGGGCGCCAGCTTGTTGATGATGACGGGCTCGCGACGGGCCTGCGCCATGGCCAACAACTGCCGGTGCGCGCGCGCCACGAGCTGCATGTCCGCGGTGCGATTGGTCGCGGAGCGCAACATCGCGATGCTCTTGTCCGGCACAATCAACGCGGCCGTCGAGCAGCTCACGTGCTCAATGGCCTGCTTGAGAATCCCTTTCAACTCATCAGCGCCGTCCCCCGCGGGACGGTCGGCCGAACCGTCCGCGAGCAATAACTCCAGGTCGCGGTCGCGGG
>JAOTRH010209657.1:0-41841 GCA_034768845.1 Heliamphora exappendiculata | reverse complement strand
ATTTTATTTTATTTTTTGTTACACACATTTCAAAATAAATAGGTTATTGAAATTAAACTCCTTTTACTTATTTTAAAATTTTTAAAATTAACTATCACGTTTTTCTAAAATATCCAATTTTTTTTAAAAAAAATCTTCTTTAAACGTGTTTTTATGTAACAAATAAAATTCCAAAATTTGTTTTAAAAAAATAATTTAATTAAAGAAATTTTTATTTTATTTTTTCGTTACAAAAAAAATTAATTTCGAATTAACAGAATTAATTAAAATAGAATAGAATAAATAAAACGAAATAACAGCATCCACGCATTTAAATAAATAAATGCATTAAATCCCGACTTTTATGATCTATCTAGAACTCTTTAACCAAAGTGCTTCTGTTCATCCAAAAACCTGCAATCTTCTCATAATTAAAACTCTAGTCTTATGTTTCTATTAGAACTTTGCCGCTAACTAGAATCCTTACATAACTGATGTGATATCCAGGTATCCCACATCGAAAGGAGAAAAAGAGTTATTGGGCTATAAAAGAAAAATCATCGACCCTTACATTCAACAAGGTCTCTTTCTAGGTGGTAGAGACCCTAGCAGAACTCTGCAGTTAATCCTGCTTGGGCAGGAGCAATGCAAGGATGGGTGACCCCCTGGGAAGAACAAAATTGTGAGGACTATTGCCTAAAGTGGATAATATCATTGCCACAAAAAGGGTCGAGGTGTTACAAATGGTATCAGAGTCGACTCTCCCCACCTCCGAGTGTGGGACCATGCCATCTTACGTGACAAGTGGATGAGCTACTAGGTGGGCAGGTCGACAAAGGACTAGCAGGCTACTGCACGGGGAAGTGCAGCCCTAAGGGGGTAGATTGTGATAAATTGGTATCCCATATCAGAAAGGAAGAGGGAGTTCCAGGGCTATAAAGGAAAAATCTTAGACCCTTATATTCAACGAGACCTTTTTTCAACAGGTAGAGACTTGCAGAACTCCGCAATTAAGCATGCTTCAGCGGGAGCAATGCAAGGATGGGTAACCCCTTGGTAAGAACAAAACCGTGAGGACTTTTGCCCAAAGTGGGCAATACCGTTTCCACAAAAAGGGTCAGGGTGTTACAATTGAACTACTGCAGATCACAGTCCTGTTGAAAAATTACTACCGCTACCACCTAACCACGCACCCCCACTACCCGACCCCACGCGCACCATGTTGTGTCGTCGCGCCATGACACACTATGATCCGCACGTACTATGCGCATGTAACACCCCGCTTTCGTAAGGCACCAAACCTAAACAGAGGGTTGTGATCCCGCCTTAAATCGGCGGCCAAAGAGAAAGACAAGGGATAAAGATATTAAGAGACCCAACAAGAACTTCTAAGCAACCACAACGCCTTAATATCAAATGAGGTATACATGAGTCACTAGGGATTCGCCATCCCAAGGGCACACATTACTTCTAAAACATCAAAAAAAAACCTTCAGGGTCTATACATCAAGCTCTGCCAAAACTAAAAACTAAAAACTAAACAAAAGAAAACTGAACCAAAATAAATTGACGATGCATGTGGTGGACCAACTCCTAGCCGTTCCTGGTATCTGTAATCACAGAGGTTACAGGAGAGCATACTTAGCATTATCATAAACAAAAAAGACAGCTACTTAGTTAAGGATAACTAAAAACTCTTTCTAAAAATAGTTCGTCACATTTTCCAAGAAAAATATAGAAACTAATGCATTTTCTTGAACATAAAAATATCACAAATTATATAGAACCTTCTCAGTATTGCAAACAGAAATATGTTCCTGGATTAACCACCACTTTCTCAAATCTAGACACAAACCCCAATAATGCCCAAGTAGTCATCAACCTCTCGACCGAGAGTTCTGATGGTACCGTAACCTCAATTCGCAATGCACGGATAGCAACGTGATAGAATAAGGGCCACTCTCCACCAAGCACGAGTGGCATGTACTAAAACCTAGGACTCAGCCCAAAATCTTTTAAGGCAAAAACTCCCGCTCAATGGGAAACCTCCCCCATAGGGACAAACAACACCCATAGTTGGATAATCTCCCTCATAACGGGATATAAAGGGCCAAAAACCCTTGTAAATTGGCACTTTAGAACAACCACACAACATTAACCATACTTTTATAATAGCATCATACTAGCTCAAAATATCATGGATAGCATACTTGAATTAAAAACATCATGGCTTTTGAAAATAACAGATTCATGCGATTGTCAAACTGGTCATAGTTCAAAACATACGCGTTAAAGCATTTTCAGGCATCATTTACATAAACTCAAGTTCAAGATATTGGCTAAGCACTCTCACCTTATCTTATTTGCATACGAACCGAGCCTTTGTCAACGAGCTAAGCTTGCTCCTCGAGTAACAAAACTTTTATGCCTAGCAAGCAAACATGACTAAACCGTCAACACAGAGTTCTACCCCTCTAAGAGCGTGAAGTACTAAAATGATTCTAACCATTGAATATTTTCTTGATTTTTAGTGACCATGATTACTTTTTTTTGGGTTTAAGGGGTACTATGCACTTGCCCAATCCTTCACTTGTTTAAGGATTTAACTTAACAATTTATTACTCTCTCCCAATCATTAAAATTTAAAGTATCGCAGCATCTTGAGATACTTAGACTTGGAATTGGATTATCATTTTTAGTGATGATTTAGATTAAAATATTCTCTACAACTTTTATGTTCAACACCAAAGCTAAAACCTCAGGCAAAAGGGTGAAAAACATGACGGAAATGAAAATGGTTTAGTACTTGCTCAGAGAATTAGTCAGACAAGTATCTATGTTGGTCTCAGCTTAGGGGTATCATATCAAGTTCAAATTAGCCCAGTTTTGAGAATGTTCTAGTTCCGCATGCCCTCTACAAGTTTCATGTTTAGCGCTAAGGGTAGTTATTTGGAACAAGTTACACTTTTTAGCCATTTTAAGGTCCGTCAGCAGCAAAAACTCAGCAGAGCCGATTTTTGACAGAAGGTTTGAAACAGTGTTGGGGAATCATCCAGAGGATTTAAGGTCTAATTTGTGGGAATCAAGTACTTCAATATGTTAGCTACAAAGTTCATGTAGACCACGTCTAGAATAGATTACTAAAAATAGGGGTTGTGATCTACACAAAAATATGAGACAGAAGTGTCCCTTGAGGGCTGAAACTCAATAGAGACTTTCAAAGGGGTTTTGACCTATCAAAACTTAATATCTTATTCTCCTTGGTGGCGGATAGATAGATATGCAAGTTTCCTACAATTTTCATGTTTTTTCCAAAGCTCGGATCTCATTTTAAACTAGGGTTTTTAGGTCTACATTGTTGACTGGTCTAGAACTAACACATTTTTGTATAATTGCAATATCTCGAGTTCTACTTATTCAAATGCGTTGAAACCAACTTTGAATGAAAGAAAACACAAAAGGATAAATCTGGACATAAAGATCATGTTTAGATAAAATTTTCACATTGAGTTATGGCATTCCAAAGTTAAGAGTGGAAACATTTATGTTCTCAAAAATCAAGTGTCTTAGGGTCCAAGTCTTCTACTTATGTCATGTTAAGTTTTTCTTCCATTTCATTGCATGTTTATATTGTAGAAATTAATACCAAGGCTCCAGCACACTAATAAGTCATCAAACTCAAAGTTAACCACACACAATAATATCTCATATCACCCATAACTATAAAAGTCCCAAATTTCCAACTACGACGCCTTTTCTGTTTATTTTCGGTTCTCAATTTTTAGAGTGTTTAAAGAGATGTTGTAGACACCCCAATTCAACCCTACCCGATTTTAAGTAAATTCGATGATGAAAATAGTTGGAATGGTGCCTTAGTACGATCCTTGAGAAATGATCCAAGCTTGATATTTGAACCCAATCATCAAAACCTTCAAACATGTGAAATCATCATTGAATCGCTACATTGAACCATGGGGTCGCCAACTCCATTGTGGCGACTGCCAATAGAACTTCTTGGAAGCTTCACCTTTTTGTGGCGACTTCCATGTCCATACCCGGCGACCGCCAATTCCAACATGGCGACCGTCAACTCCAACTTGGCGACTGCTGACTTGCATAGTGGCGACCGCGATAAGAATCTTCTGGAACCTTTTCAAAAGTGGCGACTGCCAACTCTAGACCTGGCAATCGCCAACTCCAAAAATCCTGACGTGTCCCAGAACGTGTCTGCATCTCATTGGTTGAAGAATTCTATAAATATCGTACCCCCTGGTACGTTTTTATGACAGAATTTTTGTGAGAGATTTAGTGAGAGAAACTCTGCCGAGTCGCCTAGCAATTCCCAACCCCGATGCTGAAGCCCTCCCAAAATATCGAGATCCGAACCTCTAACGCCTACATTGAAACCCTAGCTTGGATCATCACCTGAGGATTTGATCATTGAAGCACATTCCCCGACTCAAAGATTTCTAAGCAATCTAGGTACCTTGCTTGGATCTCCAATCTTTCTAACTCCATTCGCTCTCTTTTAGAGTGATCGGGTTAAGTCCAATTTCATTTCCTATATTTAACTTTGGTTATTAGTTAGTTTGCTTCATATGATTTAGTCTTTCTACCAATTCTTTAGTTTACACATCCACACTAAGCACATTGTCTTTTCATGTTAATTCATAAAATTAGTGTTAACATATTTAGGCAATTATAACTTATTAATGTTATTAATTGTTATAATAATTCACTTACATCCATGTGAATGTAGTTATCAGTACTACATTCACATTTGAGATAAATAGTTGCAATTAATTTCCCTAGCATTTATTTTTTACTTCCCTTATTAATTCCATTTTCTTTTTCTTTTCCTTTTCCTTTTAATGTAGTTCAATTTTCTTGTATTGTTTCTTTTTGTAACGTAGATTCTTTTCCTTTCAATGTACCATTTTTTTTTCTTTTCTGTTCTTGTAATACCAGTTCAATATTCATTTTTTTAGCATTAGTTTAATGTTCTTTTAATAACTTTATTTATTTTTCTTTCTTTTCTTTCGATATTAGTATAATATCTCTTTCTAGTACTTATTTTCTTTTCTTTTCATTATTAGCTTTAAATTTTCTTATAATATTCTATTTTCTCTTCCTTTTCTTTTAGCGTTAGTATTAATTTCTCTTTATTAGTATTTTTTTTCATTTAATGTTAGTATTTATTTTTTCTTTAAAGCTTCATTTTCTTTTTCTATTTATAGTTTTATTTTTTTTTCATAACATTTATTTTTCTTCATTTTGTTAAACCAAAAAATTATAAAAAGTCTTTTAAGTTAATCTTTAGGTGCAATTTTCTTCTCTTTTGTTTTCTTTTTTCTTACTTTCTTTTGTCTCTTTTAAAATATAAAATGTGAATAGTTAGGTTTTCTTTTATTAATAGCATTTCTTAACTTTTTTATTTTTGGTATAAGTTTCTTTGAAAACCTTTCTTCTTATAGGATTTTTATGTATCTTTTGTTTTATATTTCTTATTTTTTTTTATCAATCCACCATGTTAAAGCTAACTTCGTTTATTATGATAATATATATGTTTTAGTCATGCATAGAATAGTTTAGCTTATTTTGTGGAAATTCATGTTTAGGTAGTTTTAAAAATTTCTAGCATGTTTTTGCCATTTTATTCAAATCATGATAGTTTGTCTATTTTGATGAAAATTGTATGTGGGAGTGTTCCATTTTTTCTTTAGTTAGAATTGTGTGCCATAGGACTTAGGATTTTTTTCTTTTAATAGTTGTTTCATTTGGCATTCTATATACATATGTTATGTATTTTATATATTTGATTTTTGATATTCTCTCTTTACCTCCACTTTTTTTATTTGTATGCATTTGAAAATTTTTATTAAAGAACCAATGATGATTTGTAGAGCCAAACACCTTTTCCGATTCGTACCTTAGCCCCTGAACCCTTTCTCTCTGGTTAAACATTTTAAAGATTAGTAGCCATTTTTATTTTTCTTAGTTTTTCTCAAAAACTAAGTGGCGACTCTATTTTTAACAAAAATAGATTTTCAAAATTTGGCTTTCAAAGTGTTAAAATATTTTCTAAACATCCTTTGAATTTTCTTATTTTTGACCATTTTTAAAACTCTGAAAATTCCGGCACCATAGTATTTTCTGGCGACTCTGTTGAGGACTGATTTATAAAATTAAATAAGATGGATAAACTTGAAAACATCACTGGTTCTTAATATGTATTTCTCATTTTCATTCTTGCATGCATGCGCATTGTTCTTCAAATCCCCCGGCCTAGTCGACCCGATACCCTGAACGTTCATCCATTTCGAGAATTATTGGGAAGGCGGGCAAGCCTTACTGACTGTACGCTATCATAGGTGCAGTAAAAGAGTTTGGGCGTACTGTTTGACCATATTCTACACCACTCCAAGCATGGGAGGTATATACCCGGCTCTATTCAGAAGGTGCCCTGTTCGATTGACCAAAACTGGCCTTTCGCATATAGTAGCTTAGAACCAATTTGGACATCCACTTTTGAAAACTTTGTTCACATCCGTTAGATCAACCAAACTTGACATTCTTCTAAGTTAACCGAGTCATGGGTTTCGCAATCAGGGAAAAGTCCCAAATAAAACGCCAATAATAACCAACTAACCCCAAAAGGCTTCGTATCTCAGTCACGCTAGTTGGCCTTTTCCAAAAGACTACCACTTCTACATTCATTGGGTCCACTTGTATTCCTCCTCTAGAGATAACATACCAAGCTACACCACTCGATCCAACCAAAACTCACACTTTTCAAATTTTACATGCAACTTGTACTTTCTCGAGATCTACAAACAATCTTCAAATGTTTCATGTGTTCCTCTTCATTCTGAGAATATAACCGAATATTTTTTATCAACACAATTACAAATTGGTCTAGAAAGCTTCTGAACACCCGATCCATCCATAAATATAATAGGTGCATTCGTTATCCCGAAAGGCATCTCCACAAACTCCTAATACTCGTAACGGGTCCTAAGGGCAGTCTTGGGTATATCTTACTTCTACAGTTTCAATTGATGGTATCCTGACCTCAAGTCTATCTTTGAGAACACTCTGGCTCCTTATAGCTGGTCGAACAAGTCGTCTATCCTAGGTAAAGGATACTTGTTCTTAATGATTATCCTATTCAATTGTTGATAGTCGATACACATCCTCAATGTTCTGTTCTTCTTTTTCACAAACAGTATAGGTGCTCCCCATGATGAGACACTAGGTCAGATGAATCCTTTTTCTATTAACTCCTGTAATTGTTCCTTCAACTCTAATAGCTCAGCATGTGACATTTTATAGAGATGAATAGTTATGGGTGTTGTGCCCTGGTAGAGATTGACTGTAAATTGTACTTCTTAGTTTGGGGGAAATCCTGGTAAATCATCTAAAAAAATATCTAGAAACTCACAAATTACTGTTACCTCCGAAAGCTTCTTTTCTTCCATCTCTACGTCCATCACATGTGCTAAAAACTCCTGGCAACCCTTCTTCAACATCTTTGAATCCTTAATGGGCGACACGATACGGATAGGTGTTCTACTCTTGTCCTCTTGGAAAATGAATTCTTTCTCCCTGGATATCCTAAAGATTACTCTTTCCTAACACAGTCTAGCGACGCATGGTAGGATGACAACTAGTCCATCCCAAGAATCAAATCAAACTTAGATATAACCAAAGGCATCAAATCTACCAACATCTCCCTATCTTCTATCTTCAACACACAATCTTTACACACATTTAATTACCACTCTAGCCCTACGACCATCAAGACTAATACCGCCACTTGAACCTAGTGCGTCACTAGGGCAAAACATACCACGTCGACTAAACGCTCTACCAGTATATGCTTATCCATACAAACCCAAACACAACCCTCGTCATACTACAATATACATTCGCATCTTTCCTTTGCATCCGTACCACTCACCCTACAACACTTTAACCAAATAGTACTAACTCCTGATTCTACAATCTCTTACCATCATCACTCATTCCCTTCACACATTCTCTACCGCACAACCAAACCAAAAACCACTTTTGCACTTTTAATTATTTCATCTTACCGATATTTTACCATGACGCTCGATTCACTCAAGGCCAATTTACAAAAACCAAAGCATTAGTTCGTACAGTTTCACTTACGCTTCCACTATTCTCATCTAAACACTTATTCCTCTCACGTACTCACACTAAGCTGCTTCTTAACTTCACCAGAAACAATAAAATTATATCACCCTTTAACTTCTCATATATAGAGTTCACACATTCCCATGAGAAAATTCTTTCTCTATACAAGTAACCTTTATGCACTAATCTAAATAGGTTTACCCTAACGGATCACATCACAAAAGGTTTTTGAAAGAAACTTCCTTGTGACTCACGCCGATGCCATAACGGAAATCGAATACCAACTCCATATGAGTTACATAGTCTAGATGTCAAACAAATATAAATCGATACTTAAGAACTTACCATATGAACAACTTAGTCTGTCTAAAATGCGTACTCCACCGCTCAAGCAATTTTCAGCATCAATAGGACTAACTGTTTCCACAAACTCCTTGGTACCAAAATTCTTAAATTGTTTAACTAAAGTGTTATCTATCCTTCTGGCCTACATTACAATTCATCTTGCACTATGTTCACCCATCTTGCGTAGTTGTTCATTTTGGGAACTGTCATCCTTGTCCTAATCTAAAAACTTAATCCATTCTCGAACCTTCTACACCTTATCTCCTCATCAGGTATAAGCTAGGTGGCATATCGTGACAATTCTGTAAACTTTATCTTGAATTTTGCCACAGTCATCCTTCCTTGTTCCAAGTTAATGAATTCCTACTCCTTCTCATGCTTGTAGTTAATGAATTCCAAGTGATTCTTTGGGGTACGAGAGGTTCAACTCATGGCATAAGCATCTTCAAGAACCATTCCATGGCTTCCCATTAGTGGTATGTTTTTCCCCTAAACATAAAAATTACGAGGTCAAATCTATAATCCGTATCTAGCCCCAACTTATCCAGAATACGCATGGCATCCTTCAATTAGTTTTTTACTTCTGTAGGGATAAGGGTTCCTATGAACTCCTTTGCACCAAAATTCTTAAATTGTTTGATTAAGGGGTTACTGTTCCTCTCAGCTCGCATCGTGATCCAACTCGCGTTCTGTTCGGTCAGTCTTACGATCACCTCCAACATCCTAGCAGTTGGATCGGATTCTACCGGTCCTACTTGCAGAGATTCTTCTTATCATGCCTCATTATACTGGTTCTGGTTGAATGCCGCTCCGTCCAAGTTTCTCCATGCTCCTACCTATCGTAGGAAAGCTATGACTTATGGCTCGACACATGAGTCAAACTTATAAACATAAGGACAAGAAAAACTATCTATGAAAGGTTTTAATGACATAAGGTTCGTCCCCCTTAAGCTGATAACCCACTTAGACTTCGTAAAATGACATCAACACAAGTCCCCTCTCGGGTTATCTCCCCAATCTAATAACTTGCTTAAACTTCAAATTAGGACCCTACATCTATAGAATGCGTTTCCCAAATGAACCTCAATGCCAGTGAGTCAGATGCCAGAAGGCAAAGGTATAACAACCCTAGCCCTAAACCACTCTTCTCAACAGACCGCGAGATGACACACGTAACCTACAGTCCACCACATACCACACTCTGACAAGTTTACAGAACATATAACCTAGTGCTTTGATACCAAAATGTAACACCCCGCTCCCGTAAGGCACCAAACCTAAACAAAGGGGTGTGATCCCGCCTTAAACCGGTGGCCAAAGAGAAAGGCAAGGGATAAAGATATTAAGAGACCCAACAAGAACTTCAAAGCAACCACGATGCCTTAATGTCAAAAGAGGTATACATGAGTCACTAGGGATTCGCCATCCCAATGACATACATTACTTCTAAAACATCAAAAAAAAAACCTTCAGGGTCTATACTTGAAGCTTTGCCAAAACTAAAAACTAAACAAAAGAAAACTGAACCAAAACAACTTGACAATGCTTATGGTGGACCAACTCCTAGCCATTCCTAGTATCTACAACAACAGAGATTGCAGGAGAGCGCACTTAGCATTACCATGAACAAAAAAGATAGTTACTTAGTTAAGGATAATTGAAAACTCTTTCTAAAAATAGTTCAGCACATTTTCTATGAAAAATATAGAAATTGATGTATTTACTTGAATATGAAAATATCACAGACTATAGAGAACCTTCTCAGTATTGCAAACAGAAATATGTTCTTGGCTTAACCGCCACTTGTTTAAAATGCATGACCACTATCTAAAATCTAGACTCAAACCCCAATAATGCCTAAGTAGTCGTCAACGTCACAACTGGGAGTTTCGACGGTACCGTAGCCTCAATTCGCAATACACGGATAGCAATGTGATAGAATGAGGGCCACTCTCCACCAAGCACGAGTGCTATGTGCTAAGACTTGCAACTCAGCCCAAAAGCCTTGAAGGCAAAAATCCCTGCACAATGGGAAACCTCCCCCATAGGGACAAACAACACCCATAGTTGGGTAACCTCCCTCATAACGGGATATAAAGGGCCGAAAACCCTTGTAACTTAGCACTTTGGAACAACCACACAACATTAACCATACTTTTATAATAACATAATGCTAGCTCAAAATATCATGGATAGCACACTTGAATTAAAAACATTATGGCTTTTGAAAATAACAGATTCATGCGATCATAAAACTGGTCATAGTTCAAAACATACGCGTAAAAGCATTTTCATGCATCATTTACATAAACTCAAGTTCAAGATAATGGCGAAGCACTCTCACCTAATCTTATATGCATATGAACCAAGCCTTTGTCAACGAGCTAAGCTTGCTCCTCGAGTAACAAAATATTCATGCCTAGCAAGCAAACATGACTTAACCGTCAACACGGAATTTTATCCCTCTTAGAACGTGAAGTACTAAAACGATTCTAACCATTGAATATTTTCTTGATTTTTAGGGACTATGGTTACTTTCTTTTTAGGTTTAAGAGGTACTACGCACTTGCTCAATCTTTCACTTGTTTAAGAATTTAACTTAACCATTTATTACTCTCTACCAATCATTAAAATTTAAAGTACCGCAGCATCTTGAGGTACTTAGACTTGGAATTGAATTATTATTTTTGGTGATGATTTAGATAAAAATATTCTCTACAACTTTCATGTTCAATACCAAAGCCAAAACCTAAGGCAAGAGGGTGAATAACTTGACGGAAACGAAAATGGTTCAGCACTTGCTCAGACAATTAGTTAGACAAGTGTCTATCTATGTTGGTCTCCATTATGGGTATCATATCAAGTCCAAATGAGCCTATTTTTTAGTATGTTCTAGTTCAACATGTCCCCTACAAGTTTCATGTTTAGAGATAATGGTAGTTGTTTAGAACAAGTTAGACTTTTTAGCCATTTTAGAAAATAGGGTCTGTCAGCCGTAAAAACTCAACAGAGCCAGTTTTGGACAGAAGGTTTGAAATAGTTTTAGGAATCTTCTCAAGGCTTTAAGATCTGATGTTTGGGTAGAAAGTACTTAAATATGTTAGTTACAAAGTTAATGTAGACCACTTCTGGAATAGATCACTAAAAATAGGAGATTTGGTCTACACAAAAATATGTGATAAAAGTGTCTCTTGAGGGCTAAAACTCAACAGAGATTTTTAAAGGGGGTTTGACCTATCAAAACTCAATATTTTGGGCTCATTTTTGTGGATAGATACATATACATGTCATACAACTTTCATGTTTTTTCTAAAACTCGGACCTCATTTTAAACTAGGGTTTTTAGGTCTACATTGTTAACTGGATTGAAACCGACATATTTTGATAGAATTGCAATATCTAAAGTTCTACTTATTCAAATGAGTTGAAACCAACTTTGGATAAAAGATAACACAAAAGTCTAAATCTGGACATAAAGAACATGCTTAGATCAATTTTTTACATTGAGTTATGGCGTTCCAAAGTTAAGGGCAGAAACATCCATGTTCTCAAAAAATCAAGTCTCTTAGGGTCCAAGTCTTCTACTTATGTCACGTCAAGTTTTTGTTCTATTTCTTTGCGTTCTTGTATTTTAGATATTAATACCAAGACTCCAGCACACTAATAGGTCATCAAACTCAAAGATAACCACACACAACAACATCTCATATCACCCATAATCATAACAGCCCCAAATTTCCAACTACGACGCCTTTTCGATTTATTTTTGGTTCTCAATTTTTAGAGTGTTCAAAGATATGTGTTGGCGAATATTTTGAGGGATCTTAGATATTAGATTTGGAGATTTTACTTACATGTTTGAGAGATCAAAAGATGGTCGAAAACAAGTCGGACTTAGCTTTTGGAACTATGGTCTCCAAAAACCCCTTTCTTGGATCCCTTCTTCTTCTTCTTCTTCTTCTTCTTCTTCTTCTTCTTCTTTCTTCCCTGAAACTTCTATGGACCCTCAAGAACACTCATAATCTGGTCTTTCTCCCTATCTCTCCACCGAAATATCAAGGGAGAAGAAGGTGTTTGGGCTTAGTTTATATAGGAAGGCAAGGGAACAAAATAATTATGTTTTTTGGTACTTTTTTCTTTCCTTTACATGGGTTAATTAATTTAGTTCAAACTTTGAGGAGAAAAAATCATATTTGGGGAAGGAAAATTCGGCTCAGGTCAGTTTGTGGGGACAAAAATCTGATCCCCCATCAATCAAGGGGGATTGCATTGGTTTGCGTGTCCTTTTGTGCAAAAAAATGCTTTAAAAGTTAATTTGATGTATCTTTTTAGTGTCTTTTCCCTCTAAAACCTATTAATTAGTATGTTTATGAGAAATATAGTATTTCCATATATTATCATAATTTCCATAGCAATTAATTAAATATCTTTTAAGTCAAATTAAGCTATTTTGGCAATAGCTAACTTTTTGGCTTATTTTGTTGTGCATTAACTTCAATAGTGATTTGTTTGCTTTTGTTAACCTATAACACCATATTATTATGTATATTACTAGCTCTACAGGTATTAGATCATCATAATGCTTAACTAAATACCTTTCTCATCATTTTAACTTAAAAAGAATGCAAAAATTCACTTTTTGGCACTCTTTCCAAGGTAGTCGACCACTAAGGGGTATTTTGTTATTTTTAATATTATTTTGTCATTTGCTACTTAATTGTACTTGAATCCTTGATTTAGGGTATCCATGTGTCAACTTTGAGATTTTTAAGACTTTTCGAGCTTAGCTCTTGTCTTAAACAACTTGGGATTATAACTTTGACTTCTTACCCTCAATATTAGGATTTTAATATATGCTTGTGTAGTTCACCCTCTCTCCCGGGTTTCAGGCTCGAAAAGGTTAAACGGTCGGACCGGTTCTTCTTACCGAACTTAAGTTCGAGATTTCGTTTCTTTTGAGATGTTCTTTCTTTTCTATTCGTATTCTTGAGTTCAGGTTATTACAGCGCAGCTCAAGTTTGTTGCTGCATTTCAATCCATAATTTTCATAGTATTTTGGAATTCAAACTTTGTAATGGATTCATGTAATTCATACTAGGCTCCGTTTGGCTTCAAGAGTATTTTTCCATGAATCAAGGAACATAAAATTCTAGCCACATTTCATGATTTACATGACAGTGCATTAACAAAATAGGATTCCCTGAATTACCGTGGCTCTTGAATTCACGTGGCACATAAATTGTAATTCCATCTTTGCCGTTTGGGATTGAACTCACTGTTTGGCATTCATGATCATAATCCACATGCCATCTGTGAATCAAAATTGCTCCATGTTCATCGGTTTTACTTTTTTTTTATCACATAAAATCAATAAAAAAAAGCTTAAAATTGAAAAATAATTATTTTTACATTGATCATATATCTTTGTATAGTTTACAAACAATCTACCACGATCAACCGTCATGGTTAAAAAAATTATAATAATCATTATTCAAACCATGCAATCAAACATGCAAAATAAATAATAATCATTAAAAATCGAGATTAGATTGCTTGCAAAACCAAGTTAGTATAATGTAAATCTACCTGAATCCATGATAAAATCATACATAATCAAAGACGCAATTGATATCAATTGTTGGGGAAAACTATCAAGATCCTAAGATTATGTCTATGATTTTAGTCAAAAAATATCCGAAGGGCAAATGCCAAAACGGGTTCCAGACTAAAAACTTTTGATATCGAATAATCAAATATAAAACCCCATAATATTTTCAAAGTTAATTTTAGAATTATACCTTACAAAATCTGGTTCAATGATTTTGATTACTGCAACAATTTTCAGTCAACGATCCGCCATAATTTTTAACTTCTAGTAAAATCTCTGACACAAATTTTCTGTTGTACTCTCAAATGTTAAACACGAATGAAGTGTGGGTTTTGATTTATTGCGCTCTTTAAAACATTCTTTAACTTGAATTAGGGTTTCAAAGACGTGGAAACCCTAGCCACCAAGATAATTGATGAATTAATGAATTAATTGGTGCCATATTTTATAACAGCATATATATAGGCTACAGTAGAGACCTGTGGAATAAATAAGACATGGGCTTCCAATATAATTATGAAATTCTGCCTCAACATATAAGCAATTTCGTAAAAATATAAATTATAATTTATTATACTAAAGAATTATAATTACACTCTCGGCCTTATTCTCATAAGCATAGTATTCGAGTTCCTATTTTTAAGTACTTAATTATTCTTCCCAAGTAAAGATTACAGATATCTATTGATTAAATTAAACTACTGAAAATTATATTTAACCGATTTTCTCAAAAATTTCTTAACTTATTTGACTGCCGGATTATAAAATCCATCTGTATGGTTTGGCTCGATCAAAACTTATAAGCTTCCTTAAAGGGATATCATCATTCCCAACTTTTCAGGATGTGGATTCCATCAATAATTAATATCCACCATATAATTAATATCGCTATTCAACTCATCGAAATTATTGATCCATACAAGATCGCATCCTCTAATTAATCAAAACAACAAATATTAAATATACGCAAATAATAATTATTTTGGGATAAAAGTATAAGTACTCATAATAACTATGAGATGTAAATTAATTTCTAAAGTCAGTATAAAATTAATTACCATAACTTGGTCCCGTTCAATACACACAAAGTGTACTAGCACAATGAGTAAGAATAATTATCGAAAAAATTACCGTTCCCCATAATCAAAACAAATCTACTAAAATATTATGTTACAATCGTACTGATAATGTGTCCAATTTCATCTAAACTGTGAACAAAAAATTTATATTCTACAAGAACCGATAATCTGGTTTTCTATGTATAAGTCGAACTCTACATACCAGATTAAATACTATGTAGAATAAAAGACACCTATGCACAATTTTAAATAAATAATAAAATGCATACATTACCCATTAAGATTCTCATAAAATGAAAAAAATTAATTTTATTAAAAAATAAAATTAAATACTAAAACCAAAACCATAGTTTTAGTATATAACCCACACATACAAGTGGCTTGTGATATGCCCAATATTCTTTATTTTTGACTCACACAAGTTTGATCCTAAGGATGTGACTAGCTTCTCCCAAATTTTTTATATCGAACTGGCCAGATAACTATACATTCTCTGAAAATAATACCTCCACATCGTTTTCGATGAGCAAGATATCATCTACGTAAAGTACTAGAAACACCACCACTCTTTTTGTACACACATGACTCGTTAGGACTTTGATTAAAATCATAAGACTTAATGGCTTGATCAAGTCAAGTGTTTCAAGATCTAGATGCCTGCTTAAGTCAATAAATGGATCTTTTAAGCTTGCACAATATGTGCTCCTAGCCCTTTGCTATGAAACCGTTTGGTTGTGTCATATAAATACACTTGTCAAGACTTCCATTAAGGAAAGCTGTCTTGACATTTATTTGTTAAATTTTGTAATCGAAATGAGTCACAATAGATAAGAGAATCTAAATAGACTTAAGTATAGCTACCGGCGAAAAAGTCTCCTCATAATCGATCTCTTCTTTCTGAGTAAATCCTTTTACAACAATCCTAATTTTAAAAGTTTCTATCTTCTCGTCTGCTCTTCTCTTCCTCTTGTAAATCCACTTGCATCAAATGAATTTTATCCCTTCGAGTGGTTCTACAAGTTTCTAGACCTGATTAAAGTATATAGACTCCATCTGTGAACTCAGCCATTTTCTATGATTTTGCATCCTTATTTTGGAGTGCTTCACTGTAGTTACAGGGTTCAGTATCCAGTTATTGTGGAATCTTGTCAAAAGACTCTCCCAAGAACATATATCAATCGGGTTAATAAATAACCCTCCCACTACGATGAGGTACTTCCTACGTCTGTGTACTAGAAGTAACACGCTGTGCTGATTATGAATTATGTGTACCATTACCCACATGCTTATCTGGTTGTGAAACTATCATGTTATTGTTAACACCCTGATCTGGTTCAAGATCCACGCGTAGCCCAACAATCTTTCCACTACGACAAGGCAATGGAATATCGATAACACTTTCCCATGGTGCTTTTTTCGTACTACTGGTATTTTTTCTCAGCTCTTCTAGAACATTTCTACTCTTGGGATTATGGTTCATTATATAATCCTCTTCTAAGAGTCAGGCATTAGCACTGACAACTATTTTCTGATCCTGAAGATTATAAAATAAACCACCTTTCATTCTCCTAGAATAACCAACAAAGAAATAGGCTTCCGTTCTAGGTTCCAATGTATCCGTGTTCTCTTTCAGCACGTGTGCTAGACACCCCCAAATCGAAATATGTCTTAGACTAGATTTACGTCAAGTCCATAATTTTATGGGAGAAGGTACTGACTTAGAAGATACTAAGTTCAGAATATAAGCTGCTGTCTCTAATGCAAATCTCTAAAATAAATCGAGTAAATTCGAATAACTTATCATATACCTCACCATCTCCATAAGAGTCCTATTTATTTTTTCTACTACACCATTCTGCTATGGAGTGTCTGGTGCAGTCAACTGGGACGTAATCTCCTTTTCTGACAAATAATCCCTAAACTCTCCAAAGAGGTACTTGCCTCCACAGTTAGACCAAAGTCTCTTGATACATTTTTTCATACGCATCTTTGCTTCTACCTTAAATACTTTGAATTTTTCAAAGCATTCAGACTTGCAGTGCATCAAGTAAATGTATCCATACTTTGAGTAATCATCAATAAAAGTGAAAAAATACTCAAAGCCTCCTCTAACTTGAATAGTCATATATCCATATAAGTCATAGTGAACGAATTTTAACGGTTCTTTAGCTCTATAGCCTTTAGCCGAAAACGGGCTCCTGGTCATTTTACCCCTTCAAACAAGATTCATAGAATGAAAGTGCCACCACTTTCAATGAACTCAAAGATCCATCTTCAACTAATCTATTTATCCTTTTCAGATTAATATGACCTAAGCATAAGTGCCAAAGATATGCTTGGTTGATTAAAAAATGTTTATTTCTCTTAAATGGTGAATTATATGTATTATTCAATTCATTCAGTTGTAGTGTAGGATAGATTGGAGTAATAACATAAAGATCATCCACCGATGTACCACAATAGATAAACCGTTTATTATCCTAAATAACCACAAAGTTATTAAAATAATCAAAATATACGTTTTTAACCAATCTAGAAATGAAAATTAAATTCATTATAATATATAGTTACATAAAGACAATCTCTCAGTATTAAAACCCAATCTCTACTAAAACTGATAGTGACATCTCACACTGCAACTGCTGTCACCCTTATATTATTGCCCATGTGTAGATAAATCTCTCTATTACTAAGTTGCCTGCTTTCTTGGAACCTCTGCAAAAAATTACAAACATGATTAGTGGCTCCCGTATCTACACACTAGGTAACGGTAAATAACACAACCAAACATGTTTTTACAACTAATGAACAGAAATTACCTTTGTTTTTCTGCTTGCCAAGATAAACTGGACATCACTTTTTCTAGTGCCGTGTCTGCTTGCAGTTAAAAAAATATTTTTTTGGCTTTTTCACACCAATTAGTGGCCCATTAACTACCTTAGAAACTGTGTCACCCTATTTCTGAACATTTTTCTTCTTCATGCCTTTCGGCTTAGAAGAAGAACCCTTTTAAAAACTAAACACATTTCTTGGCTTCTTAAGAATATTCTCAGCAGTTAAAATTATATCTAGATTCTTTTTTAAGTCAACATAATTATAACTCGTAATTTTGTTTTCTTTGAATATAGCTGCGAGTGGATTAAAAGTCATTTTAATCCTGAAAATCACATAATTAAAAACCATTAATTATGATGAGCAAAATTTTTAATTCTACATTAAAATCAATTCTCTCTACCATTTAAAAAAAAATTACATGCAGCCTGGTACACCGTAAATAGCATGCCTCGATAAGAAGGACGTCTACTACTTATTAGTTAACTAGACAGGCAAATTACTATTAATTTTACTATCTAGGCAGTAGACCTTGCCAAGTAAAATTAAACAATTGACGTGATTTTGCTCCAATATATAATAGCAGTAACTCATATAGAGATGATACTATTATTTACAGCTACATATAAGCCATCAGTTAATCCTGAATCAATCGCTTTGTAATGAACTCTTCAGATAGAGAAGTGATTCACACAAACAATTACCCAGATTTATCACTAAAGGAGGTCTATACCGGTGATCCCATAATTAATTCCGCCGATGGGAAGAAGGCCCTAATACTACACATAAAATTAATTACATCACATACGAACGAGTGATGGAGATCGCGGAATTTATTTGTGCTCACCCACTTAGTTTTTAAAATATTTTTTAGAGTTATAAAATCTATTTAATTAAAATAAATTTATAATTTTTAAAACCACACGTTACAAAATATTTTTGTTTTTAAACCATCTTTACATGTTTTTATTTGTAACAAATAAAATTTTTAAATTCTATATATTTAAAAAATTAATTTAAAAAAAATTTAAGAATTTTATTTTATTTTCGTTACACATATTTTTAAAAAATAATTTATTAAAATTAAACACCTTTTAATTAATTCAAAAAATTTGAAATTAACCGTCATGTTTTTTCAAAATATCAAATTTAAAAAAAAATCATCTTAAACATGTTTTAATGTAACAAAATAAAATTCTAAAATTTTCTTTTAAAAATTAAATTTTAATTAAAGAAAATTTTATTTTATTTTTTCATTACAAAAAAATAATTTTAAATTAACTAGATTTAATTAAAACAGAACAGATTAAATAAATTAAAATAAAAGCATCAATGCATTTAAATAAATAAATAATTAAATAAATACATTAAATTCCAACTTATATGGTTGATCTATAACTATTTAGTCAAAGAGCTTCAATTCATCCAAAAAACCTACAATCTTATTCGAACTAAAATCTTAGTCTTTTGATTCTGTCAGAACTTTGCAGCCAATCAAAAACTTTGCACAACTCAGCTTCTTCAAATCACAGTCCCACTGAACAATTACTGCCGCCACCGCCTAGCCACGTACCACCGCTTCCCCACCACGCTGCACTGCCACAGGCTGCACTCCACGTGCAGCGTGCCTTGTTGCTTCATCCCACAGCTAATAGTTATAGTTTGGTCATGCCATTTGGGATGCTTGCGGTTTAGTTTTCGCTATCAATTGATTTCATGATCCATTCCAATTTGCTAAGACCACGTTTGGACTTGATCGATTATTCCTTGACCGAATGGAATAATAATTCTTTCTATGAATCCATGTGGCATTGGAATCCCAAACTTCTTGATTACATGAAAGATAATCACGCGTGGCCTTCCAATTGGTTGCTTGCTGTGGGAATAGTTTCATTCAAGTGATAACCCATGGACCTAGTGATAATTCCATATGCTTTTCAAAGACGGCTCTGATACCAATTGTTAGGGCAAACTGTCAAGATCCTCAGATTATGTATATGATTTTAGTCAAAAAAATATTCAGATGGATAAACGTCAAAACATGCTTCAGATTAAAACTTTTGATATCAAACAATCAATAAAACCTGGTAATATTCTCAAAGTTAGTTTTAAGATTTGTCCTTTCGAAATCTGGTTGGATGATTTTGATTGCTGCAATAATTTTTAGTCAACGATTCGCTGTACTTTTTGAGTTCTAGTCAAATCTCCAACTCAAGCTTTCTGTTGTATTTCGAAATGCTAAACACGAACAAAGTGTGGGTTTTGATCTATCATGTTTTTCAAAACTTTCTTGATTAGGCTTAGAATTTTCAAGTAACTTGGAAACCCTAACCACCTAATTACTGACAGAATAATATAAATTATGGCTTTAGGTTTTATAACATCATATAAATAGGTTACAACAGGGACTTGTGGAGTAAATAAAACATAGGCTTCCAATGTAATTATAAAATCCTGCCTCAACTGTAACAGCCTGATACGTGTTTATTTTTGTGATATTATGTTTTTGGTTGAGTGAGGAGACGGAATTAAGTCTGGGCGTGGGCACTATAAAATTTTATTCGTTAACGGTGGAATTAATGATATGCGAAAGAGAAATTGAGATATATGGTAACGACTGATGTTAATATGGCTGTGCTAATGAATAATTCGAAATATTAAAATGTGAGCAAAGTTGAGAGTTTGAGATATATTTTAAAGAATTTCATAGAGTTTTGCTCCAGGGGTCACTGCTCGAGCGGTGGGGGTCCGCTCGAGCGGGCTATCGGAAAATATTTGGAATGATCTCGAAGGTTGGAGAAAAATATGGGGTTTTTATGTATGTATATATGTGTCCATATCGTTGGTAACGTGAGAACCCCTTCTCATTTTTTTCCTTCCCTTCTTCTCTTCTTCATATTTTTCTAGAGAGAGAGAGTGAGAGAAACCCACCTCTCTCATAAAACCCTAGTCCTCCACCATGAAAAATCGAAGTTTGAAACTTGATGGGGAGAGATCAAGGATGGAAATCAAGCTTTGGAGCAATGAGGTGGAAGGTAGAGCATTAATGTCATACCCCAAATATCAAGGTTACGCGAAATCCCACCAAAATACCCATTTAAGAAAAATAGGTTTTACAGTAGGAAAATCAAATATAACATTTGGATAAAAAGTTTCCCAAGGATCAGCTCTCATAAACAATAAACATGCATTTTCATACATGAATAAGTATATCGCCAAAAGGCGTACACAATCAGCCATCACAGGCGTTACATGTAAAAGTACAAGTACAAAAATAGGAAAAACTACAACAAGTTTTCCATCACCTCTGCAACTAAGTCAACTCATCATATTCACCTGAAAATGTTTTTACAGCAAAATTCCACACGGTGAGCCAAAGCCCAATAGAAACAGACTATATCAAAGCTGTAAAGCAGGTCATGCAATCATATGGTGGGAATTAACTCGACCACAGCACCCAAAAGGTTTTCCATCACAAAACCACAAGTTTTCATCCTTCAAACTATGCATATCATCCTAATAGATATCATGCCACAGTTAAGAGAAATAGTAAAACAGTATGCTCCACTCGGATACTCAACTGACAAGATAAGATAAAATAAAATCTTATGTACCGACACTGTCACACCCACACAGACAGAGGCAACAACTATATACTCCTGTCCATTACCCTAGACCTCAGTCATTCAAGACTCGCTAGGTAATGACAAGCTCTATACGGAGCTACGACAATGACACCACTCATGGGGCAATAAGCTTCTTTATGGATTTTCAGAATCGATGGACGTAGTCTAACCAATACCACGTTTACAGGGATTAACCCGAGGAACCATAGCGAACCCACTCTACATACATTTTTGGACTTTCACCAAGGAGCAATGCAAGCCCAACTCAACATCTCTACTGTCACGGTACATCGATGGATAATATTAAAAAATTGAACCGTAGCTTAACTACGAAAATATTTCACAAATATACATTATACATGTACATACAAATCCATCCATCAACATGGAGATCAACAAAACCTTTCCAAAATATTTTCTAAAACAACAGTTATACAACACGTGTATAAACAAAAGATCCAATCCATGAACCATGGAGATCGAACAAAATATTTTCAAAATAATTTTTTTCGTTTCTAAAAAAACGTTTAAAAACCTGAGACTCAACCCTAAAGGTTAGCTCCAAACTTTCAAAATATGATTTGTCGAGATTTTTCATAAAACCACCATTTTCACGATTTTCAAGAACACCCTTTGAAAACCCAGCACCCACAAGACATATCATGTAATAAACCATGACAAGCGTAAAACATGCTTTTTATCTGAAACAAGATTTAAACATAAAACATGATATATAAAGTATTTTCAAATAGTTTTTTAAAAATTTACCCCAATTTTCTAAGATTCTTTCCAAAATTCCCAAAAGAAAATCAAAAATCAAAAATCAAAACAAAGCTTCCCCCCCCCCCTAGATTTGTGTTTTTCTCAAAATAAACAATAAAGCTTTTTTTTAGATTTTTGCTAAAATAATCTCCCATTTTTGTTGGTTGTTTAAAAGATCCTCGTTGTCCTTACTGCTTTGATCTCCATTGCATAGGTACCTAAAACTAGATTTAAAATCATCAATCAGCATTCACAACCATTCATCAAAAACATCGAAATAAAATATCGTCATTCATCATTTATCATCAACAATCATCATCATCATATGTGGGGATCCTAAACATGCGTATATGTTTTATGCTTCGGTAATTAAAATAAGTAAGGATGGGGTACTTACTGATGGACGTCGACGAGACATGTGGTGATCGGGCTCTCGCAGAAGAATGTCGGTGGCAATCGCATCATCAGGAGGCTCGTAGCGTCTCATCTCGCGTGGAACCACGCGATGAGGCAATGGTGCATAGGTGTGCAGGTCGAAAGGCACCAAACAACCATCCCCAACATCAGGATCCAAAAAGCCAGCAATCTCAGCCTCTGCAGCAGCATCTGCAGCCGCCTGCGCCGTAGCAGCTGCTCGCGCCGCCTTAGCAACGCGACGGGAGGCAAGCTCCGCCTCGAGCACGAGGGAATCCATCGCAGCAGTGGAAGTGACCCCGCCAGTAGAAGGGTCCTGTCGTGCCCCCGAGTCATCATCCCCATGGCCCTAGCCTGCCATGAAGAAGAATAGAATCACTAATAGCAGGGTAAACATCGTGAGAAGCAAGAAAGAAACCGAGAAAACAAGAGAGATGGGAGAACAAGAAAGAGAAGGGAGAGAGTTTGAGAGTGCAAGAGGGTTAGAGAGAGAGTGAGAAGGTGAAGAATGAGCCACACTTGCGTGCCTCAAAGGGCCTTATGCGCGCCTGGAGTTGGCGGTCGCCCACTCCAAAGTGGCGACCACTAGGTTTTCCAAAAGCCACACGGTGACCGCCATGTTCAAAGGGTTTGTCAGAAGGGTTTGGGCTTGGCGACTGCCAGGTTGCCAAAAGTCACGTCAAGTCAGTTTGTCATTATGACAATTTAGGATTTTTTTAGGGGCTGTTTGAGCATTTTTCTTTTGTGTTTTGTTATCACTATTATGCACAAATTTTGTTCATTAAATTATTTTCTTTAGCAAAAAATAATAATAATAATAATAATAATTTCTAAAAAACATAAAAATTTTATGTTTATTTTTGTGTACATATTTTGTTTCTAAAAATAAATTTTAGAGATTTCCAAAAATAATTTTGTAATCTCAGAGGTTTCTCGAGAAAATTTTGTGTATTTTAAACCCTTATCTATTTGAGGTATTTTCTTCTCCCGATAAATTTAATTTTAAGTCATAACTTGGCTTTTAAATTATCCTGTGCCCCGTTTTGAATTTTTAGGTCTTAACTCGACCTCTTAATTCGCAATCTTCCTTCCCGATAAATCAAAAAGCTTTCAGTCTTAACTTGGCTTCTGATCATTTCAGTCTCATTTCCAATAAACCTAATCCAAAGGTCCCGCATTCTTAAATCTTGACTTAACATTTGACACCTGACTCATCAGTCCTCCTCATGACCCTAAACTGACTTATCGGTCCTCCTCACGACCCTAAATTGACTCGTCGATCCTCCTCACGACCCTAAACTGACTCATATTTGCATTACACTATACCTATCTGCATTGTGTTAGCATTTATTCATGTGAAGCATCCACATCATGTTTCTTATCATTGCATCTCGCATTTTTCTCCATGAACTACGTTCTAGTCTTATCCCTAGCAAAAGGGGTACGTAGGCAGCTCGATAAAAATTCGAGTACGACCAACATCATATGCATGCTTGTGTGTTTTTTGCCTAAGATTAACAGCTCGATCAAATGGTTGTTGTCTTTGGGTCTTTGATATAACTTTCTTCACGCGTTGCTATGCAAGTTATATCAAAGAGGGGCAACTGTAGACACCCCAATTTGACCTCGCCTAATCTTAGGCAAATTCGATGATGAGAACAGATGGATTAGTGCCTCCGTATGATCCTCGGGAAGTGATCCAAGCTCGGTATTTGAACCCGAAACCTAAAAGCAAATGAAATTTTGACGAACCATCAAAACTTGTTACCCAAGTAAGGCGACCGCCAACTCTCCTCATAGCGCCCGCCGTAGAATTTTGCAAAAACCTTAGCCCAAAGTGGCGACCGCCATCTTCTTTCATGGCGACCGCCCACTTCCATTGTGGCGACTGCCATAGAACTTTGAGGAACCTTCCAAAAACATGGCGACCGCCAACTCCAAATGGCCTGACGTGTCCCAAAATGTGGCAACACCTCATTGGTTGAAGAATTCTATAAACACCGTACTCCAGCGTACATTTTCAATACGAATTCTGAGTGAGAGAGACTCTGCCGATATACCAATCGATTTCGAGCCCCGATGCCGAAATCCTGCTGAAATACCGAGTCCCGAACCTCCAATACCTACATTAAAGCCTACATTGCTTGGATCACCGCCCGAGGATTGGCACATCAAAGCACATTCCCCCAATTTGAGGATTCTTAAGCAATCCATGTATCTCGCTTGGATCCCCGGTCTTTCTAATCCCTATTCTCTCTCTTTTGGGGTAATCGAGTTATATTTAATTTAAATTCATATGTTCCTTTTTATTTACATAGTTAACCTTGTCATCATTTACATTGCTCCAATTAATTTAGTTGCTTTAATGTCATTTAATTTAGTTGCTTTAATTTCTTAGTGTACACTTTCACATTAAGCATATTATCTTTTGCTTTAATTAATTCATCAAATTAGTACTAACATGATTTAACGATACGACTAAATAATGTCGTTATTGTTATAATATAAGCACTTACATAAAAAAATAGTTGTAATTGTCAATATTACACCCATTTAATTGTAGTATTTCATTTCATGTCTTTTCTTTTCTTTTATGTTAATTTAATATTTTAGCATTTATTTTATTTTCTTTCATTTTCTTTTGAATTAGTCTAATTTTCTTTTACTAGCATTCCATTTCATTTTCTTTTCTTCTCTTATAGTATTAATCTATTTTTTTTTTTTCTTTTTCTATAGTTCTTTTTTTAGTACTCATTCCATCTTTCTTCTTCTTTTATTTCATTAAACCTAGAAATCACAAAAAGTCTTTTAAGCTAATTTTCTTTTCCCTTTTAAATGTAATTCTCTTCTCTTTATTTTCTTTTCTTTTTTTATTTCCTTTATCTCTTTTAAAATACAAAATGTAAATAATTAGATTTTTTTTAATAGTCTAATAAACATTTTCTAACCTTTTTCTTTTAGCATAATTTTTCTTTTATGATATTTTCTTTTGCTTTAAATATCTAAATTCTCTTTGTTATAAAACTTTCATTTCATTTTCTTCGTTAACAAGCTTTCTTTTAGGATTCTTATGTATCTTTTATATATAGTTTTTCTTTAATGTTAGTTCATTTCGGTGATATGTATGTTTTAGTTATTTTCTTCAAAATGCATGTTTAGAATAGTCTAGCTTATTTTATAAACAAATTCATGTTTTGAAAATTCTAGCATTTTTACCATATTTTTGTTCTTTGATGCAAATCATGATAAGTAGTTTATTTTTGTGAATATTGCATGTGAGTGTGCTTCATGTATCCTTTAGTTAGAAATTGCATGCCATAAGACTTAGAACTTTATCCCTTTATTTGTTCTAACTTGGAATGCTATGTACATATGTTATGTATTTTCTATACTTGATTTTGAATGTTCTTTCTTTGCCCATATTTTCTTTATTTGTATGCATTTGAATATTTTTATTAAAGAATCAATGATGATTAGTACAGGCCAATCTTACGGTTGGGCGAACGGGGTGCCTAACACCTTTTCCAATTCGTACCTTAGCCCCCGAACCCTCTTTCTCTGGTTAACGTTTTCAAAGATCAGTAGCCATTTTTTTTGTTTTTCTCAAAAACTAAGTGGCAACTCCGTTTTTAATAAAAAGGGATTTCAAAATTTAGTTTTCATGGTGTTCAAAATATTTTCCATAACATCTTTGACTTACCTTATTTTTTACCCCCAAATCCCAACGCCACACCCGGGTGAGTTCTTCGTACTTTCTCCTCTTTTTCTTTCCTTGTCTTTCACACTCTAACCTCTTCGTATGCTTATACGCCTCTCCCTTTTTTCGTAGGTCTGTATGCAATCAATCCATCTCTCTAACTGTTGCCACAAGTGTGAGAAGAATCTTCGCGATGGTGTATCCCTTGCCACTATGCTAAAGGAGAAGCGAATGAGGCTATCGGGGGAGGTGGAGCATCTGAAGGCTGAGCTAACTAAGAAGGGAGTAGAACTGGTGAAAGCCAAAGCAGAGCTGACCGATGCGTATCACATGGCTGAGCGGGCAGGTGGTGAGCTGACTGAGGTTAAGTAGAGAGTTTCTTTCTTGGAGGCCGAAGTTCCTGCTACCAAGATGGGTGAGGAGGCTAGCCGAGCGCGAGTGCTGGAACTGACTAAAGAGCTCGACTTAGTCGGAAAGGCCGCCATTGAAAAGTTTAAGGCATCCGAGGAATACAATGTCGATCTGGCCGAGTGCTATCTGAGTGGCTTTGACAGAATGAAGGCTCGAGAAGCTGCTACCTTTAAAGACTTGGATTTATCGCCTTTCTTGCCTGAGGACGACGACGCAGCAAGTTCCCCACCTTAATTCTTCGTTTCTTAGTTCTTTAAACATTTCTACCTTAGGCTAAGTTTTGGCAGATGAATATATATTTACGTTTAGCCTTTTGGTTAGCGAGGCCGTGTTTTGGCCGTATAAGAAACATAACATTTAATCTTTTGGTTAGCGGGGCCGTGTTTTAGCCGTAGAGGAAACATACTTGAATTTTGGGGCCGTGTTTAGTGACTAGATGTTGATTTTTTATGTGTTTTGCACATCCTTTCCTTTATTTCGCTTGCTTTTACTTTGCTTAGTTTATCATTGAATTGTCTGCTTTTAACTTGTTCTTATTCTGCTCAGTTTGTCTCCTCCAATTATTTTGGCTTTTGATTTTTACTTGACTTCTACCTTACTATTTTGGATTCTAATTTTTACTTGACTTCTGCCTTGCTTATCCCCCTATATGGCAGATCAAATAATTGAGGAGTCAAGCTGAGATTTAGGCATACTTCATTTAGGGTCGAGCTATCTAGTGGCTTGGGATTATACCCAAGCTTCAGCCTAGACCATCTTGGGGCTGACCGAGCCGTCCAGCAGCTCAAAAATCTACTAAGGCCTTGGTTGGGCTCTAGGCAGCCCGAACCATCCTGGGGCCGATCAAGCTATCCAACAGCTTGGAAATCTGCTAAGGCCTTGGTCGGGCTCTAGGCAGCCCAGACCATGGGGCCGATCGAGTCGACCAACAGCTCAAAAATATGATAAGGCCTTGGTTGGGCTCTAGGCAGCCCGTACCATCTTGGAGCCGAATGAGCCATCCAGCAGCTCAGAAATCTACTAAGGCCTTGTTCGGGCTCTAGGTAGCCTAGACCATCTTGGGGCCGATCAAGCTGTCCAACAGCTCAAAATTTTGATAAGGCCTTGGTTGAGCTCTAGGCAGCTCGAACCACCTTGGGGCCGACCGAGCCATCCAGCAACTCAAAAATTTGCTAAGGCATTGGTCAGGCTCTAGGCAACCCGGACCATCTTGGGGCCGACCAAGCCATCTAGTAGCTTAGAAATCTGCTAAGGCCTTGGTCGGGCTCTAGGCAGCACAGACCATCTAGGGGTAGCTCAAAAATTTGCTAAGACCTTGGCCAGGCTCTAGGCAGCTTGGACCATCTTAGGGCTGATCGAGCCGTCTAATAGCTCAAAAATTTGCTAAGGTCTTGGCCAGACTCTAGGTAACTCGGACCATCTTGGGGCCGATCAAGTCGTCCAGCAGCTCAAAAATCTATTGAGAACTTGGGCAGGCTCTAGGCAGCCCAGACCATTTTGGGGCAGCTTAGAAATTTGCTAGGACCTTGGTTGGGCTCTAGGTAGCCCGGACCATCTTGGGGCCGATCGAGTCGTCCAGCAACTCAAAAATCTACAAAGGCCTTGGTTGGGCTCTAGGTAGCCTGGACCATCTTGGAGTCGACCGAGCCATCCAGCAGCTCAAAAATCTGCTAAGGACTTGGTCAAGCTCTAGGAAGTCCGAACCATCTTGGGGCCGACCGAACCGTCCAGCATCTCAAAAATCTGCTAAGGCCCTGGTTGGGCTCTAGGCAGATCAGATCATCTTGGGACCGACTGAACCATCCAGCAGCTCAAAAATTTGATAAGGCCTTGGTCAAGCTCTAGGCAGCCTGAACCATCTTGGGGCCAATCGAGCCATCTAGTAGCTTAGAAATTTGCTAAGGCCTTGGTTGGGCTCTAGGCAGCCTGGACTATCTTGGGGATAACCGAGCCGTCTAGCAGCTTAAAATCTAATAAGGCTTTGGTCGGGCTCTAGATAGCTCGGACCATATTGGGGTCGACCGAGCCTTCTAACAGTTCAGAAATCTATTAAGGCCTTAGTCGGGCTCTAGGTAACCCGGACCATCTTGGGGCCAATTGAGCCTTCGAACAGCTCAAAAATCTGCTAAGGCCTTGGTCGGGCTCTAGGCAACCCGGACCATCCTAGGGCCAACTGAGCCGTTCAGCAGCTCAAACCACCTTGGGGTCGACTGAGTCATCCAGTAACTCGGATCTCTACAAAGGTCTCGGTCGGGCTCTTGGCAGCCCGGACCATTTCTATTGTTTGTGGTTTTTGTGGACTAGTATGTGCCGTGCTGCCAAAATGGAGTCGTTATTGATGCTAGAATACATTGTTGAGAGTACTTTCTTAAATGCTCATTGATCCACGGGTGTGGCAAGATTTTTCTTGCGAGATCTTTGAGACGATATGCTCCTGCCCGAATCTGATGCTCCACTTGATAATATCCTTCCCAGCTCAGCCCCAACTTTCCCTGCTGGGGATCTTTAGTTGCTGAGGTAACCTTTCTCAAAATGAGATCTCCGATGTTGAACCCTCGTCCTTTGACTTTCTTGTCATAGGGTCTCTTCATCCTTTGCAGATACGTGGCTACTCTAATGGCTATTTATTTACGTACTTCATCCATGATGTCTAGACTAGTACGCAAGCCTTCTTCGTTATTAACCGGCACATTTTTCAAGATTTCCGATTTTTTAAATCTATCTTAAACGCTTTTTGAGTAATGAAATAAAATTCTAAATTTTTTTAATAAAATTAATTAATTAATTAATTAATTTAATTTTTTTGTCACAAAAAAATTAATTTTGAATAATTGATTTAATTAAACTTGAACAGAAAGTAGAAATCGAATTAAAACCATTCACCCATTTAAATAAATAAATAAATAAATAAAGGCATAATATCTCGAATTTTATGGTCTAACTAAAACCTTTTAAACCAAGGAGTTCTTGGTCATCCAAAAGTCTTCCTATCCTATCAGAACTAGAACTCTGCAGCAGTCACAATCCTGTAGCCAATAAGAACTTTTGTGACACACATCCACTGCAGGCTATTGCCACCGTCGAGCTTACACTACCACTGTCGCTGTGAGACCCGAAACCTTTGAATTTTGAGTTCCTTATATACATGACGTGTTTATTTCAGTATATGAATAGCCTCGTTACATGGTTTATGCTTTAAAGTTGTAGAACAATATGTATAAATGTGTTATAAGCTTTTTGGGGTTTTGTAGAGGCTTTTTTGGCTTGTGTTTGGACCAAAAATCTTGTTTTGCTTCGAAAAACACAATGCCCAGTAGTTCGGTCGACTAGAGGGCTTGGCCCAGTCGAATGGACCAAAAAATTTGAGTTCGGTCGACTGGACATGGGGGTTCGGTCAACTGGACCGAAGCTTTTTGACGTTTCTATAAATATCCCAGTGGCAGAGATATTTATTCTAAACCTTTCTTAGAAGCTAAGTTTTCCTTTTTCTCTGTCTTCTCTCTAGCTTTTGAGGGCACGGGGCTTAGTTTTTTGTTAGTTTCTTTGTGGATCCTTGCTATCGGGGGCATAGGCTTTACATCTATCTGAATAGATTCTCGTTCTGACGAGGTTCAATTTTCTAGGCTTCGAGTTTTGACTCGCTGAGGTAGAATTCTAGACCCTACTGCTGCATAAGGGTGATATTTGTGATTATATGTGTTTTTACTAGGTAAAAAAATATCAAATGTGATTTTCATTTGTAAATCTTGGTTTTGGATAAAAGTGGATTTTTACGCCTTTTCTTGGTTGTATTCGTGTTTCGGATGCGTGGTATCCGTGGTTTTCAAAAGGAGGTTTGAAAACGAGGTGCTTTGTGAAAATGGTGAAAAAACGTATTTTTGGAGGTTTGGAGCTTACCCTCGGGGTTGAGTCTCAACTCTTAAACGTTTTGTTGGAATTGGCTATTGATGTCCATGTTGATGGATTGGATCTCTTTTATACATGTGTTGTATAAACTATTTTACGGGTTTTCATAGTTGAGCTACAGTGGGTTTTTAAATGTTTTCTATAGATGTACCATGACAGTGTGTGCTGAGTTGGGCTGCAATTGCTACGTGGTGGAAGTCCAAAAACATGCGTAGAGAGGTTTGCTACTGTCCTTTGGATTAATCCCTGTAAACGTGGTTTGGTTAGGCTTTATCCATCGACCGTGGAAATCTGTAAAGAAGTAGGTTTGCCCTTTGAGTGGCTTTATTGTTGTAGCTCCATATAGAATTTGTCATTACCTAGCAGGCCTTAAGTGGTTCAGGATTAGGGTAACATGCAGGAGTCTATAGTTGTTATCTTTGTCTGTGTGGTGGAGTCGGTACATAGGATTACATTTTATCTTTCTCCTCAGCTGAGTAGCCTGAGTAGAGATTACTGTTTATTTACTGCTTTTTCTTAATTATGGCATGATATATGTTAGGATGTTATGCATAATTTGAAGGATGAAAATGTGAGATTTTATGAAATAAAACCTTTTTGAGACTCGTGTTAGTCTGATGGAAAACTTGTGATTTTGGAAGGAAAACCTTTTTGACTCATGTGGTTGAGTCTGTATGCTTATGATTACATAGCCTACTTTATAGCTTTACTGTGAGGACTCGCAATAGTTTTCTATTTTTGACATGTACTTTTACATGTGATGCCCATTTCAGAAGGCGGGTTTTGTACGCCTTGAGGCGATATATTTATGCATGTATGAGATTGCATGTTTCTAATTTATGAGAGTTGAACTTTGGGGATTTTTATCCAAATGTTAAATATTTTTGAGTTGATGGTTTTTCAATTGCAAATCTTATTTTCTCAAATGGTGTTTGGGTGGGCTTTTGTGTGACCCTGGTGTTTGGGGCGTGACAACTTGGTATTAGAGCTCTGGATTTGAATACCTAAGAGCTATGGAAAGAGGGTACATCACCTTGTGAGGATGTATGTGTGCATGATTGCATGTGTTAAAGTGTTTTCTTACATAAACATGATAGCCTGTTTAGGTTATGG
This sequence comes from Heliamphora exappendiculata, assembly GCA_034768845.1. NCBI lineage: Eukaryota > Viridiplantae > Streptophyta > Magnoliopsida > Ericales > Sarraceniaceae > Heliamphora > Heliamphora exappendiculata. Next base: position 9,909 of record JAOTRH010209657.1, on the reverse strand, counting down.
TGTATACGTGGGTGTGGAGGTTGGACATTAGGATTGATTAGTCTTGCCTTCGAGCATTTGGATTAACAAACTTGGGAACTATGTTAGAGACGCATTTCGTGAACGTGATTTCTAGCTAGGAATCTAAGTGGGTTATCTAGATGGACGAGTCTTTCTTATCGGTTCTCCTCGGTATGTGAGATGTGATGACATGATCTAAGTGGCTGTGTTAGCATGCTTATATGTGATATGTCTTTTACGTTAGCAACAACATGTTGTATGGATGCTTATCCTGTTATGTTGCTTTCGTATAAAATTATGTCCACGCGGGGAGGACGAGGCCGTGGTGGAGGCCATGACCGTGGTTCTGGTCGAAGGGACATTCTAGTCCCAGATATTGGGGATGTTGATGCACCCTAAGGACCTGTTGATGGAGATTTGATGCGTGAGATGGTAGGATCCATCCGGCAGCTGGCTAAGGCCTATAGGGGGAGGGAGAGCATACCTGAGCTGAGGGCAATGGTCGCGATGCGTGAGTTTCGCTGCCTGGACCCTCCTACCTTTTCTAGGGATCCCAACCCCACAGTGGCAACTAAATGGCTGGAGCTAGTTATCAGGATCTTTGATACTCTTCAGAATGAGGAGGATGATCTACGGGTTTCTATTACTACCTTTCCGCTTAGGGAAAGTGCTCATATGTGGTGGACGTTCGCCAAGACCACAGTGGGAGGCACTTGGGAGGCATTCACGAATGTATTTCTGGAGAAGTACTTTTCGATGACTTCGAGAGATCGTTACAGAGAGGATTTCTTATCTCTGACTTAGGGGAATATAACAGTGGTTCAGTATGAGGTTGAGTTTACTAGCTTATCCTGATTCACACAGGAGATCGTGCCTACTGATGAATTTCAGATGAAGAGATTTGAGAGGGGTTTGAGGCTCGCTATCCGAGATAGAGTGGCGGCATTCCAGTTGCAGATCTTTACGGGGTTGGTATAGATGGCCATGTAGGTGGAAGATACTCTGAATGAGATGCATAGAGACAAGGATAGTAGGGGACGCGTACAGGATCGGGGATGTAGGGGCAAGCGTTAGTAGACATCTGGCCCGAGTTCTTATCCGGTGGGGTCGTATCAGCCACAGTTTTCTGCACCCACCTCTCCCACGGTCTCAATGAGAAGGTCAAATCTGAGAGAGCTTTGTCACATATGCTAACGGCCAGGGCATTGTGTGGCAAAATGCTAGAGTTCAGCGCCTGTTCAGGCACAGTTGCAGTCGCAGACGCAGGGGAGGGAGCGAGTGGTATGTTTTGAGTGTACCAGTCAGGGCACATTCGGAGGAACGACCCCAGAGGAGGGAGCATACGAATTAGAACTGGAGCACCTATTACTCCATCTTCCTAGGGACGCCAGCCATCAAGGTTTGCAGAATGGAGCGCTTTAGTACAATCAGGCAGACAGTCGACAGTTCAGGGCCGAAGTGGACAGGCCAGGGCATATGTTCTTGTAGATCCCAGTTCATCTAGAGCACCGGTCGTGCCCAATACTGCTGCTTCCACCTTCATGATTAGAGGTACTCTTCTAGTCTATAGATCATGGGCCAGTGTTCTTCTCGACACCGGAGCATCGCATTCGTTTATATCTTCTGCTTTTGCATCTGCTTTGGGGTTGAAAATAGACTTGTTGGGTAGTGCTTTGAGCGTGGAGACCCTAGTCAGTGGGAGTGTGACGTTGAGTCTTGTCTGTAGATCCTGCATGTTAGAGGTCGTCGGTCATTATTTAGAGTTTGACTTTATTATTCTAGACATGACCACGTTTGATGTCATCCTAGGGATGGATTGGCTGACCACCTATCATGCCTTTATCGATTGTGATCGACGGAGGGTAACGATTTGTACACCGGTGGGAGATTATTTTTGCTTTGTGGGAGACCGAGATGAGAGTTTTGTTAGGGTTGGTATACTAAAAATTATATTTTTAGTATTTAATTTTATTTTTAATAAAATTATTTTTCTATTTTCTGAGAATCTTTATGAGCAATGTATGTGTATCATTTCTTTGATATGCATGGATGCTCAATATTCTATATAGTATTTAATCTGGTGTGTAGAGTACGGTTTGCACACAGAAAATTAGATTTTAGGTTGTTATAAAATATAAGTTTTATGTTCACAATTTAGATGAAAATAGATATACTATCGGTACGACTGTAGCACAGAGTTTTAGTAGGCCTGACTATATAAATTTGGGATAATTAGATTTGGGATAATTAATTTTGTACTGACTATATAAATTAATTCACACCCTAAAGTTATTATGAATAGTGTTTATTCTCTTAATTATGAATTTATTATTAATTTGTATATATTTAATATTCATTATTTTGATTAAATAGAGGGTGCGGTCTTATATGGGTCTATATTTCTGGTGAGTTTAGTAGTGGTATTATTTATATGGAAAATATTAATTATTGACGGAATCCACGTCTCGAATGATCGGGATTGACGATACCCCCTTAAGAATTCTTATAAGTTTTGACCGAACCAATCCCTATAGGTGGATTTGATTATCTGGTGGTCAAATAAATTAAGCGGAAGGGCTTAAGGAATATCAAGATGCCGATTAAATTAAATTGTCAGTAATTAAATTTAATTTGCGGGTATCGAGAATCTTAACGTGGGGAGAAATTATAAGTATTTAATAACAGGAGCTCAATGCAAGAATGTCTTGAGATTATGGATCATAGTGCAATTATAGTTCTTTAGTGGTGTGAACTGTGATTTAGTGTTTTATGAAAATTGCAGAAACCTCTAGTAGGTTTCTGTGTTCTACTGAAAGTCTAACTCATAATTACTCCATAGGTCTCAGCTATAGCCTTATATATATGCGGGTAGGCTGAACCATTTGTTGATGATTTTATATTATTATTATTATGATATTATTTTTGTCTTTGAAGACTTAAATATATATGGGTTTTACCGGTACAAGTTCTCGGAGAATCGTATCCCACACTACGTTCGAGGATCGCATACGAAAATACGGTAGAAGATCTAAAATGAGCTTCAACTCAGAATCAAGTCGTAGTTGAAGATTAGATCGACAAAAGGTATTTTTCTAAATTAACTTTGGTTGCATGGGTTTTATTTTGATTATTCTTCGTTAAAATTTTTATCTAGAACCTGTTTCGGTGTTTGCCCGTCCAGTTAATTTTTTACCGAAAATCGTTTACAAAAATAATGATCTTGGCAGTATTGCCACCAACAATTTGGTATCAGAGCCGTTTTGATTTTTGTTTACGATTATCGGGGCCAGGTAGATTTAGAACTATTGCTAACTTTGTTTTGCAGGCATTCTAATCTTGATTTTATGATCATCTATTATTTTTATGTTTGATTGAATGCGTGGATGATGATTTAGTTTAATTATTATTTTTTTTAACCACGTGGGTTGATCGTGGTAGATTGATTGTGAGCCTTCGGGACATATGATCGATGTAATAGGTAATTTTATATTTTTCAATATCTGGTTAAATTATTTAAGAATAGGTTGAACATGTCCAAGAACCCGAAGAACGGAGGTGGCACCGGCGGTGGTTCGGATTTTTACGGGCCACAAATCGCGATAAGTTTTAATGGTTTTAAACAGTTTCTTTTGGTGAGTTTTTCTGTGGTATTTATGTATAAAAAATAGCATAAAAATTAATTCAAAAATAGTAAGAAAAAATCACTAAAACAGCCCGATTTCGACGGCTTTGTCAGCAGCGGTTTGGTGGCGATTTTTATGATTTGTCAGGCCGTTTTTGGGACTATTTTTGAGAATTTTTAAAACATAAAATAGTAGTAACAGATACCTTAAAATATTGTCAAAACCAGAAAAAATTGGGCCAAACAATGCATTAAAAAGGAAAAAAATAGCATCGATTTTTTCGGGCGACGGTGGCACTACAGAAGCAACTTTCAGACAGTTTTTGGGCTATTTTCGAGAAGGCTTTTATGCAGAAAGATAATACTTTTTGAGAGCTTTTTTTTGATAAAGTACATCAAAAACTGAGTTCGGTAAGAAATCGAAAAAGCCTCTGGAAGTTGGCGGCGCAGTGCTATGGCAGGCAACAGCATTTTTGAGGTTCGGGCCATTTTTTTGGCCATTTTTCGAGCAATTTTCTAGTATATTTTTTGATAAAAAAATCTCATATTTCGAGAATTTTTCAACGATATAAAGCTCGTCAAAACTGGAACTCGGATGAGGTGGCGCGAGCCGCCTAAAGGCAGCGGTGAGGCGGTGAGGCGGCGAGGCGGTGCCGGCGGTGGCTGGTGGTGGTCCAGTGACTCTCTCTCCCAAGGCTGGTTTGATGTATATTCTAATATATATACAAGACTGATATGATATATATTGATATATCAGATAGTATCAAGGAGTTTTGATGCAAACAGGATATAAGAAGTTGATAAAAATTGAACTGTTGAAACTTATCTTTGAACAGTAGACTGAAACTCTTTAGAGTTTCGATTGGATCATAAAATTGAGATTTATATTTATCTTATATTTAATTTATTTTTATTTATTAACTACGTGGATGATATATATTGATTTTATTTATCCTGTTAATTTAATTAATTCGAATATTAAGTTTTAATTAAAATATTTTGTAATAAAAAATATAATTAATTTTTTAATTAATTAATTTTAATTAAATAAATTTTTTTAGATATTTTATTTTTTACAAAATATCACGTGTAAGATGATTTTTTTTTAAAATTAGATATCTTGGAAAAACGTGAGAATTAATTTCAAATTTTGAATTAATTAAATGAAAAATATTTAATCAAAACAAATTATTATTTTTTTAAAAATGTTAAATAGAAAATAAAATAAGTAAATACCTTTAATCACTACCTTAGCTGAAAAGCTAAAGAAAAAACTGTGTATTTATTAAATTTTATTTGTTACGCATTTAAACACGAAAAGATAGTTTGATAAATTAGAATATTTAGAATCGTATACACAAAAAGATATTTGATTCTTTCAAATCGTGTGATTTTCGAAAGATGGTTTGATAAATCAAAATCTTTAGAATCGTATACACGAAAAAATATTTAATTTTTTCAGATCGTGTGACTTTTGAAAGATGGCTTGATAAACCAGAATCTTTAGAATCGTATACATGGAAAGATGTTTAATTTTTTCAGATCGTGTGACTTTTGAAAGATGGCTTGATAAACTAGAATATTTGGAATCGTGTATACGAAAAGATATTTGATTCGTTCAGATCGTGTGACTTTCGAAATTAATAAATTTATTTTAATTAAACAAATTTTTATAATCCTAAAAAAAGTTTTAAAAATCTAAGTGGGAGAGAGAATTTATTCACAGATAAATTTCGCAGTCTCCATTACCAGTTTGTAAGCGATAGAATAAAACCCTGTGTGTCGGCAGTAAGGCCTTCCTTCCTAACGGACAGATTAATTGCGGTATCACCAGTACAAACTTTTTTTATGGATAATTCTGGATAATTGTTAGTGTGGATCACTTCTCCAACTGAAAGATTCATTACGAATCGATTAATTTAGAATTAGGTGATGGTTAACACTTAGCTGTGTATAGTAGTATATTCTCCAACTGAGTCACTGCTATTATATACTGGATCAAAGTTATGTCAGTTATTTAATTTTACTTGGTATGGTTAGTTCCCTGTATAGTAAAAATTAAAAAAAATTGGTCTGTCTCGTCTTATGATGGATAGTAGACGTCTACCCAACATGGCATGCTATTCACAAGTTACCAGGCTGCTGAAAAATTAATTTTAAAATGGTAAAGGGAACCAAATTAAAATAAATTCAAAATTTTGCTCATCATAATTAACAATTTTATTTAATTATGTGATTCTCATGATTAAAATGGCTTTTAACCCACTAGCTTTCATTCTCGAACAAAACAAACTTACGTGACGAAACTATGTTGACTTGAAACAGAACTTGGACATTGTATTAACTGCTGAGGATTATAAGTTTGTTTTAACTGAGATATGTCCACCAGTACCTGATGAGGGGGCTACCAAAAGAGAAATCCAGCCCCATCAGAAGTGGTAGAAAGCTGATCAGATGACTCGCTGTTACATTTTGGCTTCAATGTCAAATATTTTGTAACATCAATATCAGTCTATGCCCAGTGCCTATGACATGATGATAAACCTCAAAGAAATGTTTGGGGATCAAAATCGTGTTACTAGGCAGGTGGCCATGAGATCTCTAATGAATGCAAACATAGCTGAAGGTACACTAGTTAGGGATCATGTTCTAAAGATGATTAGTCTTCTAAATGAACTGAAGATTCTTGGAGCTGAAATTGATGGGAAAACCCAGGTCGATATCATACTCCAGTCACTGCCTAAAAGTTTTAAGCAGTTTTGCCTGAACTATTCTATGAATAGCTCAGCTACTTATTGGCAGAATTTCTTAAGGAATTTCAAGCAGCCGAGGGTATTCTTAGGAAGCCAGGTTCTGTGTATGTGGCTGAGAAGTGTTCTTCATCTAAACCGAAAGGCAAGAAGAAGAAAAATGTTCAGACATAGGAAAAAATAGGTCCAAAAGCAGTTAAAGGAAAAAAGTTGGTGTGAAGAAGCCGAGAGGCAAGTGCTATCACTGTAACCAGTTTGGGTATTGAAAAAAGCAGTGTGCTATTTTTCTCAGTAAACATAACAAATAAGGTAATTTCTGTTCACTAGTTGTTGAAACATATTTAGCGGTGTTATCTACTGGTACCTGGTGTGTAGATACGGTAACCACTAATTATGTCTGTAATTCTTTGTAGAGGTTCCAGGAAACCAAGCTGCTCAGTGATGAAAAAATCTACCTACACATGGACAATAATACAAGGGTGACAGCAGTTGCAGTTGCAGATATTACTCTCAGTTTTAGTAGAGATAGGATACTACTTCTAAGAGATTACCTTTATGTACCTTCGATTAGAAGAAATTTATTTTCAGTTTCAAATTTAAATATTCTGTTCATTTTGGTGACTCTCTCGTTTTGAAGAAAAATAAATATTTTATTTGTTCTGGTATATTGGTGAATAATCTGTATGTTGTATCTTCTATCTCTCCTACACTGCAACTAACTGAAATGAATAACACATCTACTTAACCTTGTAAGAGAGTTTTTTTTAATGAATCAAACGTTTCTTTAGTACTTACGCTTGTGTTATATTAATCTAAAAAGGATAAATAGACTGGTAGCAGATGGACCTTTGAGTTCATTGGAAGTGGAGGCACTTTCAGTCTGTGAATCTTGCTTAGAAGGTAAGATGGCCACGAGGCCCTCTTCGATCAAATGCTATAGAGCTAAAGAACCGTTATAGATGGTTCATTCTGATGTGTGTGGTGGGCAATACCTCTTTGGAGAGTTTAAAGACTACTTGTCATCAGAGGGGATTACATCCCAATTGACTTCACCTGGCATTCCACAGTAGAATGGTATAGCATAAAGAAGGAATAGGACTCTTATGGAGATGGTAAGGTCAATGATGAGTTATTCAGGCTGACCAGATTTATTTTGGGGTCTTGCTTTAGAAACAGTGGCTTACATTCTGAACATGGTACCTTCTAAGTCAGTACCTTCTACTCCGATAGAATTATGGACGTCGAATTTTAGGGTGTCCAACACTTGGCTGAAAGGGAACGCGGATAAGTTGGAACTAAGGACGAAAGTCTGTTTCTTTGTAGGGTATCCCAAGTGAACGAAGGGTGATCTATTTTATAATCCTAAGGATGAGAAGGTCATTGTTAACACCATTGTCCGATTCTTGAAAGAGGATTATATTATGGATCACAGGCCCAATAGCAAAATTGTTCTGGAAGAACTGAGAGAAAATACCAGTAGAACGGAAGAGGAACTATAAGTCAGTGATATTCCATTACCTCGTCGTAGTGGGAGGATTATCGGAACAAATGCAAATCAAGAACAGGGTGTTGATGCACAGGATTCAAATTTTGTACAGTTTGTTACTGCTAGTACACCGACACGTGTAGTGCCTTGTCATAGTGGGAGGGTTGTTCATCAACATGACCGGTATATGTTCTTGGGATAGTCTTTTGATAAGACCTGACAGAACTGGATACCGAGCCCTGTAACTACAATGGAGCACTACAAGACAAAGATGTAGATCTTTGGCAAAGGGCTATGAATTCAGAGATGGAATCTACGTATTCCAATCATGTTTGAAAACTTGTAGAACCACCCGAAGGGATAAAACCCATTAGATGCAAGTGGATCTACAAGAGGAAGAGAGGAGTAGACAGGAATGTGAAAACCTTCAAAGTTAGGCTTGTTGCTAAATGGTTCACTCAGAAAGAAGGGATCGAGTATGAGAAAACCTTTTCGCAGGTAGGCATGCTTAAGTCTATCCGGATTCTCTTATCCATTGCTGCTCATCTAGAAAATGGACGTCAAGACAGCTTTCCTTAACAGAAGTCTTGACGAGTGTATTTATACGAAAAAACCAGACGAATTCATTGGAAAGTGTCATGAGCACATGTTGTGCAAGCTTAAGAGATCCATTTATGGACTTAAGCAGGTATCGAGGTCTTGGAACACTCGGTTTGATCAAGCTATAAAATCTTATGATTTTGATCAAAATTCGGATGAGTCCTGTGTGTACAAGAAGCGTGACGGAAGCGTAGTGATTTTTTTAGTACTTTATGTAGACGATATCTTGCTCATCGAAAACGATGTGGGGGTATTATCTACGGTTAAAGTATGGTTATTTGGGCTGTTCGATATGAAGGGCTTGGGAGAAGTCAGTCACATCCTTGGGATCAAGCTTATTGGAGATTAGAAACAAAGGATGTTGGGCTTATCACAAGAAAAGTTTGTCGATGATATCCTTGCTCGTTTCAGCATACAAGATTCCAAGAAAGGGTTTCTCATTTTCAGGCATGAAATCACTCTATCCAAGGATCAGTATTCTAAGACACCTGATGAGATAGAGAGGATGAAGGCGGTTCCTTATGCTTCGGTAGTAGGAAGTCTCATGTATGCTATGCTTTGCACTAGACCCGACATTTGCTTTGTCGTTGGTATGGTTAGCAGATATCAGTCTAACCTAGGGCAGGAGCATTGGACTGCGGTAAGGATTATATAATCAAGTACCTGAAAAGGACTAAAGAATATATGTTAGTTTACTAGGTAGACAGTCCAGTACATTTGGGGTACACAAACTCGGATTTTTAGTCAGACATAGTGCTTGCATCAGGAGACTACCTTGCAGATTCTTTACCAAGAGCTTACCGGCTAAGATTTTTGATAGTCATGTAGATGGCAAGTGAGTCAGATGTATGGCAGCATGGTTTTAAGTATAAGTGGGAGATTGTTAGGGTTGGTATACTTAAAACTATATATTTTAGTATTTAATTTTATTTTTAATAAAATTAGTTTTTCATTTTATGAGAATATTTATGAGTAATGTATGTGTATCATTTCTTTTATATGCATGGATGTCTAATATTCTGTATAGTATTTAATCTAGTGTGTAGAGTACGGCTTACACACAACAGACCAGATTTTAAGTTCTTACAGAATATAAGTTTTATGTTCACAGTTTAGATGGAAATAGACATACTATCGATACGACTGTGGTATAGAGTTTTAGTAGACCTGTCTTGGTATAGACATACCATCAGGAACAGATAATAGCGTCGTCTATTGTTCCGACTCTCTGTGCCAGTACATTTTGTGTGTATTAAACGAGACATTTTGGGTAATTAATTTAGTACTGACTACTGACTATATAAATTAATTCACACCCTAAAATTATTATGAATAGTGCTTATCCTCTTAACCCTAAAATAATTATTGATTTGTGTATATTTAATATTCGTTGTTTTGATTCATTAGATGGTGCAATCTTATATGGGTCTATATTCCCGGTGAGTTGGATA
>JAOTRH010209646.1:0-10937 GCA_034768845.1 Heliamphora exappendiculata | reverse complement strand
TATTTGCAGATTGGATATGCATTGAGTTGGTGGGGATCTTAAGATCCTATGTATATTATGTTGCTTGCATTATTACAGGTTATTTTATAAATTTGGATTATCCAAAAAAATATGAAAAATTTTGCCAAATTTTTTAAAAATTTAACACGTAAAATATTTTTTTCGTATTTTTTTTGCTGCAGGTTGTTCTATACATACAGAAGGCGCCGCTAATTGATTGTGACATAAGATTCGTTTGGTTATTGTCGTACTAGTAAGGAAGGTGAGGAAAAAAATTTTACTTGAGTTTCTTTTTATTTGTTTTTATTGTTTCGTATTTTTCTTTTAAATATTTTTCTTTTCATTTTAGTATTTTTAATCAATAAAATTAGATATTAAAAAAAATAGCTAAATTTGGTGTTTAGAATAATTGTTTGGGTTATACTATGATGAGAAAATAAACTAATAGACAATAAATAATAGTTTGGGTTTAACTTGAAGAGTTGACATTTTCAACTTCAATAACACTAATATTTATACTATTTTTTTTTAAATTTTTTTATTGTTGTAGATAGATTTCTAGCAATATAAAGACAATTTATTGTATCAACTATATATCATTTTGATATTTTTCTTATTGTGTTTGCTTGATGGCCCTTAAAGAATTTTGTGTCGCGATTGTTTAAATATTATTTTATTAGATTAAACATCTTTTTTTTATCTATTTATTTGAAACGAATTGTTTGATACATCTTTTTGAAATTAAAAGTACATTTACATTATTATGTAGACAAATTGGAGATTTATACTTATTGTTGTAGTGAATTTTAATTAATTTTTTCATTCATTCTATCTATTTGTGATGAAATAGTTTGTCACCAATTACATTATAGTAGAGACGAAATTTGTTTTGTCACAAAAATTTGATTTTGCGACAATTTTGCGACAATTTTAGTTGTTACTAATTGTTGTTAACAATTTATGTAAAAAAGTTGTTACGAAATTCTTTGCCACTAGTTGTTTTCATTTGCGAGAAAATAGCATTTGTTGCAAATTGTTTTATATATCGAGGAAATATTTTGTCACAAATTAACTTTACGCAAAAATTAGTTTTTCATTTTTGGTGATGAAAAAGCATTTATGACGAAATTTTTTGGTCAACAATTTATTTTTTGTGACGAAATTTATTTTATGACAAATTACTTTTGTCACCAAAGATAACAATAAATAGTCAACAAACGGTATTTATTTGGTGAGGAGTTAAGGATTTTCGTCACAAAATGTCATAGTTTTAGGGTGGAATTCAATTTTCGTCATGAGGTACTTTTTGCGACGATTCTTTAGAGACAAAAGTGAATATTATGCATTTTTGTCACGGATGGTGAAATACATAGATTTGGAGACGAAATTATTTCGTCAATAATGACTTTTTTTTTTGTTGTAGTGACATTTTCGTTACATTTTAGATTAAGGTGATTTAATCTAAGAATAAAAATAATTTATTTAACTTCTAAAAATCAAACCAGCTTAAAATTAAAATTATTTAATTATAATTATTTTTAGTTTTCTGTTTAAAATAATAAAAATCCAATAAGTAACTCATTATTTTTAGCTTTGTATTTTTAAACAATAACCAATAATTAATACAATATTTTTAACTTTTTGTTAGAAAAATTAATTTCTTTTTGGTTAAAAATCAGTTTAATTTTAGCTTTTTAATTTTTTAAAACATAACACTTAAGATTTGTACAACCAAACATGAAAACACATGCACCCGGTATACAAGCACACACAGGGGCTCAAAATTAAACTCACACAGCAATATACAAACACACCACACACGGGCTCACACACGCACACTACACACACAGGGCTCACACACACACACACACACACACACGCACACACTCACACAGCACACACAGTATACACCGCCGTACACGCCGAACACAGCACACACACACACCTATCCACTATACCCAATTTACAAACAGAAGAGATATATTACATGAGAGAGGGAGAGAGAGCAGAAAGAGAGAGACAGAGACAGCACCGAGAGAGAGAAGGGAGAGAGAGAGACAGAACAGAGAGAGAGAGAGAGAGACAAAACAGAGAGAGAGACAGACAGAAAGGGGGAGAGAGACGGAGTGTAGCAGAGACCGGCGGCGCGGGGTGAAGCAGTGTCGGAGGTGAAAGCTCGTGGTGACCGGAGTGGCGCCGGTGGAGAGTGATTGGTGGCGTGGTGTACTGCGGCGTGAGGGAGGCTCAGCTCGTGAGAAGCTTCTCAGCTTCAGTGGGTATGAGAGAAGGCTCAGGGGTTGAGAGAAGCTTATGGCTTCTGTTTGCTGTGTGTGTAGGCTCAGAAGTTTGAGAGAGAGGCTTTCTGTTCTCAGCTGCTCAGAAGCTTATGCGCAAAATGGAGGCTTTGCTTGCTATATATAGGCATAACCACGAGGACAGTTGTCCTTTTGCATGTTAAGGCACTTAGTCAGTTGCCAACTATACGGTAAATTTAAAATTTATATATTATAAAATTTTTGATGTAAAATTTTTAATTCAGAAAAATATAAAAATTTATGTATAAATTTTTAATGTAGTTTTATGAATTATCGTATAATTAAATTCTTTGTTATAATTTTCTATCTATTTAATATTTTACATTGCGATTTATTAGTTATTAATATTTTCAATAACTATAAAATTTTAAACTTAGAAAAATTTCAAAATTTTAAGAGGAACTTGTTATGTTACTTTATGATTTGTCATTGAGTTGAATTTTGCAAAAAAATGTTTTAACTAATAATTGTTTTAATTCTTTATTAATTAAAACTTTAATAGATGTAAATTCTTGGATTTAAATTTTAAACTCTAACATAAGATTTTACTAACTTATTCTAGGTCTATAATTAATTATTTATTTTTATTTTGAAAAAAAAACTCAAATGTCATACGATCTTTGTCAATTTCTAAGCCCGTGATGGCAGTGGACTCATCACTAGTTTTTCAAAGTCAAACAAGGGTTGGAAGGACCACTTTCTCTTCTTATCAGGGAAAAGTTGTGAATTTCAACCATGGGAGAGGGTTGACGAGACTGCCCCGAGAATTCAAAGGTTGTGGGCTGGCCTCTCCAACGATGGTTAGTGCCAGATTTTATTTGATTTTATCTTTTTACCATTATTCTCTCAACGTGGCACCCTTATTCCTCTTCTCTTTTTAATTTTTGTGTGGGTCTCTTGGTGTTAGGTCGGGCGAGGAATCTGGTGATTTCTGACGAGAAGAAGGAGAGGATCACACTTGCTCAGTTCTTTGAGGGAAAGAACTGGTCTACTCTGGTCACCCCCGAGAGTCTAAGTGAGTATCTTCATGGACTCAGGCCCTCCTTTGACGCTTTAATTTTATTTCGTACTGCTGAGGTTGAGAAAAATTCTAAGGGTGAAGGGAAAGTGTTGCGTTGTTTAGTGTGTACTTTTGTTTCTTATTTCTTGTTGCCTTATGATTACTGATTGCGCCTTTACTCCTTTTACCCAGGCACGATGAATAGAGTGGACACAAAGGCTTTGAAGAAATTGAAGGAGAGAAGGAATGCCTCTCGAGGGGGAATGCCTGCTCCTCCTCCCCTGCCTGCCAAGAGGCCACACATTATGACTCATTGCCAGAAAAATCTGGATGTATCTACTTTCAAGGAGCACACCCCCAATCCTGCTCTTTCTTTCAAGACGAAGTCCACCTCTCTTGAACAAGAGAAGTGTTAGGAAAGGACAGAGTTGGTCAGTAAGAGCAGTAACTTGGGCTCTGATCAAAGGGTGGAGAAGGGAAAAGAAGTGATGAGCACCGACTCTTCTGAGGGAAACAATCAAGAAAAGGTTCCCCTTTTAGTTTCTACAGATAAAAAGGTCGGTATGAAGCTCAATGAGGGAGCTGTCCTTCCCTCTGATATATCTAGATTAGATGGGCTAACTGCAACCAAACTGGGACGCAAATTTCATGAGGAATTCGCTAAGGTATGTCTCCTGTCTTATCTTTTTTCTTTCTTTTTTTTTGAAGAAACTGATGACCTCTTGCCTATGCAATCCATCACTCTGAGTCACTACATGGCTCTTCGCTTGGCTCGAAACGAATATTCGCACCTCACTGACGAAAAGAAGCTAAAGGCTGCCAACCTGACCATTTAGAATATGAAAGAGGAGATTGGAAGATGGAAAGGTGATCAATTGAGACTATCCTCAGTTGAGGTAGACCTAGAAAGGGTGAAATCTTTGGTAGAGGGTCTTGCGAAGGTCAGGACTAAGATGACCATTGAAATAGAGAAACTCCAGGGAAGAATTTTTGCATTAGAGGGGTTGCTAGCTGAGTAGAAAGAGAAGAATGCTACTCTAGAGGCGTCTGCCAATGCCGGTCACGCTACCATCGTGGAGCAATTCAAGGCTTTTGAGGAGTTCTGTTAGCTGATCGCTGAACACATGCAAAGCTTGGACGTTAGAGTTATATTTGCGGGGTAGTTGGAGGCTGGCTTTGAGATGTTCAGATAGCAGGTCAGCACTCTGTATCCCAACCTGGACCTCTTTCAAGTGAAGGTTTCTGACGACGGCACCTCAGTTGCTTCTTCTCCTTCTCTAGCTAATGAAATTAAAGTTGAAATTCAGTCCAATCCCCCTCCTTCTGGCCCTTAACTTTTTTGCTCCTCTATTGCCACTTTTCTTTCTGTCACTAATTTCTTTGTTACTATTTGAGGCACATTCTCTGGAAGCTTTGTTGTTGTTGGGTTCCCTTCGAGATACATTTTTTGAAAGTTTTGCTTGTTGTTCGAAGTACATTTCTTAAAAGTTTTGCTGTTGTTTGAAATACAATTCTTGAAAGGTTTGTTGTTGTTTGAAATACGTTTCTTGAAAGTTTTACTGTTGTTATTCTTGGTAGCTTTTCTCTTTATGTGTGGCTATTTGAAACGCACTTAGGCATATTTCAATGAAGGTAGTTTCCTTGATATACACTCTGAATGTACGTTGTGTAGTTTGAGTATACTTTCCTTTCCAGAGTGAAAACTTATTCCAACCACATCCTAGCTGCACACATTTTAACCCTTGTTATAGGGCATGCTTTGGCGAGCATGTGGGTAGTTTCCACAATATTCATGTTTGACGGTGTAGTAGGTAGGTGCTCATCTTACCTGCAGGGCATGCTCTTTTTCTTGAGAGGCTGGTCAACCCGAGCCCATTTAGGTTTTCAATAACCTCAAGCACTGGTGCGTGGGGGTTGACCTTCTCCTGATCAGCCCTGGCCCGTTTAGGTTTTCAATAATGTCAGGGGCTGGAGGGTTGGGGGCTGACCCAATAACCTCAGGCGCTGGAGCTTGGGGGCTGACCTTCTCCTAATCAGCCCTGGCTCGTTCAGGTTTTCAATTACCTTATGCGCTAGAGGCTTAGGGGCTGACCTTCTCCTGATCAACCCTGACCTGTTCAGGTTTTTAATAACCTCAGGCGCTGGAGCTTGGGGGTTGACCTTCTCATGATCAGCCCTGACTCGTTTAGGTTTTCAATAAGCTCAGGCATTGGCGCTTGGGGGCTGGCCTTCTCCTGATTAGCCCTGAGATTATTCCCCTTAACTGCACTAATATCATGTTGAAAGATACAAAGTAAGGAAAGATATATTTTCAATGCATTTAAACTTAGAATGTAAATACTTGCATATAAATTTAATTACTGACTTAAGCGTTGTAACGTTTGAGATGCTCAGCATTCCAGAGGTGCTTTAATTCTCTTCCTTCTATGGTTTTTAGTCGATAAGCTCTCCTTCATTAATAGGCTTTCACGATGTAAGGTCCCTCCCAATTTTGGCCTAGTTTTCCTTTAGTGGGGTTTCTAGTTGATAGAGTGATCTTCCTGAGGACAAGATCTCCTTGGCTGAAACTTCTCTTTTTCACTTTTGAATTGTAGTACTTCTTCATTCGGTTCTAGTACACCGCTGTTCTTAATGTTGCCGTGTCTCTGATTTCTTCAAGCAAATCTAACTCTATCCTCAAGTTTTCATCATTCATGCTTTGATCATATTGGCTGACCCGTGCACTGGTTAAACCGATTTCAACAGGAAACATAGCCTCGTGACCGTAAGTGAGGTTGTAAGGGGTTTTGCCGGTGGGAGTTCGGGTTGTGGTCCGGTAAGCCTATAGAACGTTAGGCAGCTTTTCAAGCCATAGCCCCTTTGCAGATTCCAGCTTCATCTTTAGTATCTTCAAAAGTTACATATTCGTGACCTCTACTTGCCCATTTGATTGGGAATGGGCAAGAGAGGCGTAATGGATCTGAATATTGAGCTCATCACAGAACCTCCGAAAGTTTACATTGTCGAATTGCTTGCCGTTGTCTGTGACGATTGTTCTGGGGATCCTAAATCGACAGACCAAGGATTTCCAAACAAACTGGGTGGTGTTCTTTTTTGTGATTTTAGCTAGGGGTTCAGCTTCCACCCATTTGGTGAAGTAATCAATAGCAACTATAATAAATTTCATTTGTCGCTCACCATGGGTAGTGGCCCGATGAGGTTCAACCCCCACTGTGCGAACGGCCATGGGCTGGTTAATACATTGAGATCCACTGGTGGCTGCTTGGCGATATTTACAAAACGCTGGCATTTATCACATCTCTTTACGAAATCCTTAGCAACCTTGAGCATGGTTGACCAATAGTACCCTGCCCTAACTACCTTTTCGACGAAGGATTTCACTCTAGAATGGTTACCACATACCCCTTCATGGATCTCCCTAAGCACATATATTGCCTCCTGATCAGATACACATCGCAAGTACGGCCTTGTTACACTACGCCTGTTGAGAATCCCCTTCAACAGGACATAATTGGGTACCTAGAATTTCAATTTCCTTGCTTGTGCTTTGTCCTCGGAGAGCTCTTCGTTTTCTAAATATTTGAGGATTGGCTTGGCCCACTCGGCCTGGTGAATTTTCATTACTGGGCTGGCCTACACCTCAAACTGATAATCTATACTCGGCTGATCAATGACTTTAACTATGACTCCATGACTAATATATTCCTGATATGAAGAGGCCACTTAGGCAATGTGGTCTGCTTCCGAATTCTCTTCCTAAGGAATTTGCTAGATCTTAACTTGGTTGAACTGCCTACATATGTGATCTACCCTGTTTTTATACTTCTTCAGCTTATCCCATTTTACTTCGTATGTGCCGTTAACTTGCTAAACTACTAATTGGGAATTAGACTTAGCCAATAGTTTTACTGCTCCACAAGATTTAGCCGCTCGGAGTCCCCATTTTAAAGCCTCATACTTTGCCTCGTTATTTGTCAAATAAAAATTCAACTGTACTGCTTGCTTGATCTGATGCCCCAAAGGGGAGGTGACCACCACTCTTGCTCCCTTTTTACTCTTCCTAAACGATCCATCGATTTTTATTACCCACGAATTGTGCATGTCACAGTCACGGTCAGGGATTTGCACTGGTTGGGCGTCGTTATTCTGAACAGGTTCACCGACTGATAGATCTGGCTTTTCTAGAGAGACTCCCGGAGTGAATTCTGCTATGAAATCTGCAAATATTTGACCTTTGTATGTTGTTCGAGGGGATTATGTGATATCAAACTGGCCGAGTTCAACCGACCATTGCATCAACCTGCTTGACATCTCTGGTCATTGTAACACTTTCCTTAATGGTTGATCGATTAAGATCACGATGGCGTGAGCATGGAAATAGGGGCGTAGCCTCCTAGAAGATATGATCAAGGAGAAAGCTAGCTTCTCAATTTGAGGGTACCTGCTTTTCCTTCCTTGGAAGGCTTTGCTAATGAAATATACTGGCTTTTGCAGCTTCTTCTCCTCCCTTACTATTACTGAACTGGCCGTTATGTGCGATACAGCTAAATACAAGTATAAATTCTCATGCGGTACTGGATTGGACAATAGTGGAGGCGCAGCTAAATACTTTTTCAGGTCGGCAAAGGCCTAGTCGCACTCATTATCCCAACTGAACACCTTTCTTAGTGTTTTAAAGAAGGGTAAGCATTTGTCTGTTGCACAAGAAATGAAACGATTAAGAGCTGTAACCCGTCCTGCGAGTCTTTGTACCTCTTTGATGCTGCATGGGGCCGTCATCTGCAAGATTGCCTCAACTTTGTCTGGGTTGGCTTCAATTCCCCCTGGCTAACCACAAAACCCAGGAATTTACCAGAAGACACTCCAAAGGTGCATTTAGCTGGGTTCAACTTCATTTCATACCGCCTGAAGACGAGGAAAACCTCTTACAGGTCTTGGATATGTTGGTCAGCTCGTTCGCTCTTTATGAGCATATCATCCACGTATACCTCAACGTTCTTACCTATTTGGTTTTCGAACATTGAATTGTCCAGATGCTAGTAAGTTGCTCCAGCGTTCTTCAACCCGAAGGGCATGACGCGATAACAAAATGTTCCCTTTGGCATGATGAACGATGTCTTGTCCTGATTTGGGACATGCATCATGATCTGATTATAAGTTGAGAATGCATCCATGAAACTGAGCAGCTCATGACCGGCGGTGGAGTCAACCAACAAGTCGATTCTGGGAAGAAGATAGCTATCCTTAGGATAGGATTTGTTCAAGTCAGTGAAGTCGATGCACATCCTCCATTTTTCATTGGCTTTCTTCACCATAACGACGTTCACGAGCCAATCAGGATATGTGACTCTCCTTATGAAACCAACGTTCCTAAGCTTCCTCACTTCTTTACTGACCGCCTCATTTCGTTGTGGTGCGAACACTCTCTATTTTTGCTTAAACGGCTTGAACCTTGGGTCAACATTAAGCCTGTACACAGCAACAGCCGGATCAATCCCTGGCATATCATGATAAGTCCATACGAACACATCTTTGTTGGATATGAGGAATGCTCTTAACGGCTCCTTTATCCTGTCCTCCAATTTGACCCTCGTCTTTAATATTTTGAATTGCTCGGAGTCATCGATGACAAAATCCTCTAAATCTTCAGCCGGTTTGCCTCTTCAGAGCTCTTTCTTGTCCCTCAATTCCATCTTCTCAATGTGTAACGCCTCCTTCTGCTTCAACTCCTTTGGGGATGTTACATAACATTCCCTTGCTATTGTTTAGTCTCCCCTCGCATAACCTGTTCCCTGGCTCACGAGAAACTTGACGAGTAAGTGGTGTGTGGAGGTCACCACTTTGAAGTTGTTAAAGGCGGTCCTTTCAAGTATGACGTTGTAGGCCAATGGGCTTTCGACAACCAAAAAGGTGAGCATCTCAAACATCTTTGCAACACTATCTCCTATAGTGATCGGTAACTGTATCGACCCCAGAGGATAGACCCTATCCCCAGCGAAACCAACTAACGGGGACAGTATGGGTGTGAGCTTATTTCTGCCGATGTTCATCTGGTCAAAAGCGTTTGCAAATAGTATATCCGCTGAACTGCTGTTATTGACTAGGACCCAGCGTACCCGATGATTGCCGATCAGCAGGATGATTACAATGGGATCATTGTGGGGATATTGCACTCCTCGGCAATCTTCTTCTGAAAAGAGATTGTGAATTTCTCGTCTTGACTCGGTTTGTGCCAAGAATCCTGGTCTCTATCAATTCCCCTATCATCTGTGCGCAGGCATTTTACGTGCATTTTTCTAGCCGACCGAGATTCTTCGCCTCATGCAAAACCACCTGAAATTGTCCTGATCTCAAGTTGGGGTTGATCTCTCTGGTCAGCGGCAACTTCCTCCTGTCTGTGGTCCCATCGTGGCTGATCCCTTCTCTGCCTCTGGTATGTTCCCTCTTGACCGTGTTGCGGAAATTTTGCTACAAAGCGATTCAAGCGCCCTTTTTTGATCAGGCGCTCAATCTGGTCTCCTAGGTCGTAATACTCCTCCATGTTATAACCGTGGTTTTTATGAAAATGGCAGTATTTGTTTCTAAAATGCTTCTCTAGTGGTCTTTTCATCTTTTCTGGCCATTTTAACTATGGGTCCCTTTTGACTTACATAAAAACCTACTCGAGAGGGACATTGAGGGCAATATAGCGACGATTGTGATCCTCGCGTGGTCGATTAAATGTACGGTATGTGAATTTAGGATTTGAACAGTCTGATGGTTTTTTGATCTACCTACGATAATCTTCTCTAGATCTTTTTCCCATTCCAGATCTGGTTGGTTTCTCGTATAATGTCATTTTACGCGTGTCCATCGCATCTTCAGCGTTTATATGCTTTTGGGATTTCAACATCAACTTCACCATAGCCATTGGCAGAGCCTTCAACAACAAAAATAGGAACTAAGAAGGCAACAAACCTCCCATAAAGGCCATGAGAGCCACCTTGTCATCAATCTCGTCCACCTGGAGCGCCTCCTGATTGAAGTGCGCTTCAAACTCTCGCAGTGTTTCTCCTTTTACTTGTTTGATGTTGAGTAGACATGTAATGGGTTTTCTATGTCGCTGGCTTGCTATGAAGTAGCTAAGGAAAAGGCGACTCAAATGGGAGAATGAGGTAACAAAATTTGGCTTAAGCTTAGAAAACCAGACTCTAATCGGACCTTTTAGGGTGGTGGGGAAAGCTTTGCACATTATCTCTTCTAGAATTGAGTGGAGATGCATGATGGAATTATAAGTGTCGAGATGATCAACTGGGTCGGAGTTACCACTATATAAATCTATTGGTGGCATCCAGAACTTCTAGGGCAATGGGGCTTCCATTATACTGGGCGTGAATGGAGATTCAGTTTGGAGTAGTAAATCGTTGAAGGTTAAATGGGTTTTACCTCGTATAGTCGTCATCACCACATCGAGCTGGGCCTTCATGTCTCACAACTGGTCATCCCAACCAGCTGATGTCTTAGTTTAGTTCGCCATATTCCTAGGTGCATGACGTTACTGTTATAGTTGGTATACTGAAAATCATATTTTTAGTATTTAATTTAATTTTAATAAAATTAATTTTTTATTTTATGAGAATCTT
>JAOTRH010209635.1:0-10938 GCA_034768845.1 Heliamphora exappendiculata | reverse complement strand
AAATTATCTTATATTAAATCTTCATAAAATTTAACAGACCATTTGGATAAAAAATAATATTTTAAATAAAAAATATAAATTATAATATAAACAATTTGTAAACTTTTCTTACTTAAACATTAATTAAAAAAATTTATATCTTATAATTAAATAATAATTAATATAATTTAATCTCACCATCTATCTTCTTCAACCTGGTAAGTAATACAATTCAACTGCACCATTTATTTAAGTGGCCTTAAGCTAAATATTTAAAAAAATAAATTTTAACGCGCAAGGTTTATTAATAAAAATTTTAATGCGTAAGATTTAATTGCTCGATTTCTCTCAAAAGTACATACAAACAATTAAATTTATATATTTTGCATAACAAACAGATAAATTTATCTGCTTGATATTCATCTGTTTAATATGCAAACAGATAAATTTATTTGTTTGCATATTAACACAGATAATACAAATAGATAAATTTATCTATTTGTATATAAATACAAATAATGAAAACAGATAAATATTTATGCATGCTTATTTATACTTAACAGATAAATTTATCTGTTTACATATCAACACACATAATACAAATAGATAAATTTATATGTGTTCTTTATGTGTACTTTTAATAAAAGATATATAAATTTATATGTGTTCTTTATACATATTTTTAAAAAGTACATATAAATTTATCTATACTCTTTATAGTGCTTTCAATAAAATAGATAAATTCATGTATGTTTTTTATATGTACTTTTAATAAAAAAAATAAATAAATTTATATATGTTATTCATACATATTTTAAAAAGGTACAGATAAATTTATCTGTTCTATGGTATTTTTGCCTTAAAATAATCTTACGTATTAAAACTTTTATACAGATAAATTTTATTCGTTAAAATTTTTTATACTAAATAAAAAATAATAAATAACTTATAAATTAAACTGTTAATTAATTTTTAATTTACCTAATCCCTTAAAATATAATTTAGAATCCAATCAAAACCATTCTGTATTCCTGTAAGAGTACGTAGGTTATTGGGGGAAACTCCTCTCAAGTGGGCTACAAGCCTACAATCCTACCTGGTTGTGTGTGACCCACATTAATCTTATTATGCTAACGCCTGAGCATAAAATCAATATAATTTATTTCCCATTTATTTTTAAAACAAATTAAATTTATTTAAATTCTTAATAATATTTAATTTATTTATTTTTTTACATAAATAATTTATACATAGAATACTACGAGACAACCATTTCAACCGCTGCAATAGAACTCAGGCTTCGTTTATTTAAATATAAATATTTTTTAATAAAATATTTTATTAAATAATTGTCTACCGTTGTGCCCTCACTTTTCATCATTCTTTTAGAAAAATTATTATGCATTTTCAAAGTAGCATGCATCATTATTTCCTCAGCCACTTTTGGAAAATGAGAAAAATTGATACACAAGAAGTAAATAATTTATCATTTTCTTCTGATTAATTAATTTAACCGTAAATATAATTTTACGATTTATTTTATTTATCATAATTGCACAAAAAGTGCATTATTTTTTTAACAAAATAGTCAATAGCCATTTAGAGAGCGAGTTTCTTTGCTTTTCAGCTACGGCAACGTGTGAGTAACGAGCAACCGCGTCGATAAGAGTTGTTCGGCCGGAGAGGAGCCTCGACTTTTGGATGACAACTTGGGTGCTGATTGCCGTATATTGCGCATGGATCAAGATTTATATGCTTCACGGCAAAATTGGTCTCACCGCTGCTCAGTGTCGCCGTGACGATGAGAACCAAACACAAGAACCACCGCTTCAGGTTATAGAGTGCTGCCACTGCCACCGCTGTTGCCATTGTTTTTGTCTCTATCTTCTTCTTCTTCTTCTTCTTCCTCCTCCATCACTTTATTCTTTATAAGGAAATTATAAATCCGGGTTTTACAAAGAAATCAATGGCTGGAAAAATTTTGTGACTGTAAGAATGAGTGAATGGTTGAGAATCAAGGATCTAATTTAGGATCCAAATTCTCTCCATTTTGTTAAAGAAATGGAGGTCTCTCCATTTTTATGGGATATTATTTACTATGAGTCTATCTTCATAATTTGACTCATTCACGTTTTAAATTTTATTTAAAAATTATTCACACACAAAATTAAGTTAACTAGATTGAATCACGTTTATTTTTAAAAAATGAACCCTTTATTCTCAAAATTTACATGTCATTCATTTTTTTTAAAAATAATTCTGTTTCGATCATATAGTTGTCGATATTCAATCAACTTAACTTTTTTTAAAGTATTATCGTCTCAACAAGCTTTATAATATGAACATTACAAATTATTAAAATGAACCACCATAAACATTATAAAATAGAAATGAAAATGATCAGAAATAGAGAAGAGCAAGATCCCGAATTTAGTTCATATTTTGACTATTTTGCTATTTCCAGAATTTTGATAATTGAAAAATTGATCACTTTGCATGGTAATAGGTCAGATATATGTATAGAAAGAGATTTATTCTCTATACATTTTTGACAACTCAATTAAAAATTTACAAACTTTCTGTTATTTAACATAAAGGAAAAAAACGAAACATGTAGACTGGAAAAAGCTTCCTATAATGTTGGCTAATTAGGATATAATCTGTGTCTAAAGATACTTTCAATCAATTTGATATTTTTTTTAAAGAGAGTTATCTCTTCAAGCATTTCTAATCAATTATTAAATAAATAATTCAACTAATAAAAAATTACATAAAAGAGAATGAAAATTATATATAGTGAGATAACTCTATTGTGAGATAAAATCCTGTGTGTTAATTTATTTTAGATTGTTTATTTTGGCTTTTAGCGGACTTTTTATAATTTTTTACAATAAATTTTCACTTTTTGAAAAAAAAGTTCGAGACGAACTGAAAATTTTATAAAAATTAATCCAAATTTTTTTTAAACAGATAAATAAATAAGTGAAATTAACAAGCCAAATGTGTTTGCTTGTTATTGTTTTTAGTAAAGAAAATTTTATCATTGGGACAAAAACTTACTTTTTTTTTATTTCTCTCATTAAAACGAATCAAAGAAATAAAAAATTGTGATAAAATAAAAAAAAAACTGAAAAAAGACAAATTAATTTATCTTTACTCCAAATGGGACATATTAATTAGTTCCTATACTCTATGCATGTTCAATTCAGCAAAAAATCCTTTAATGCTAAAACCAGCAATAGTTTTCAAGGGTTATAAGGAGTACAAATGTTGATTACATTTGTAAACTAAAAATAAGGAATGGTAAGTTTAAAAACTACAGTGTTCTGCATGAGGTGTCATTTAATAATGTATTAATTTTACATTTCATTACTGATATATATGATAATAGATCCTATCTAAAATTTTAAAATATTAGACAAGTAAAGAAAGATAAATAATAGTACCAAATAAAAGAAGAAAGATAAATAGTTAAGAAAAGAGATTTGCTTATGATTTTGGAGACAGAATAAAAAGATACCGAAAATCAAGAGTTAATAAGTCATCTATTTTTTTCAAACTTAAAAATTAATTAGTTAAATGAGTTATCTAATCAAATTTTTTTTTAAAAAAAAAAATTAAGTGAAAAAATTTAGAAAATTAGTATGGAGTTTGGAGCACCCAAATTAAGGTATTCTCACAAAAAATAAAAAAACTCCTTGTACTTAATATATGTATAGATTCAGAAAAAGATGTATGGATGCCCACATGGGCATGGCTTGGATATGATCATTGTCCACTGTCTCGGGCATTTGCTCAATTCTAGAAGCTATAAAATTCTATGTGTGTTCCTGACACCACGATACCAATGCCCGCTTTACTGTCTTTGGCTGCATCTAATCCCATCAAAATTTATTTTGTATCATCCTATTTGCGGAGGCTGCCACCGACTGTTCCTTAGATGGGAAATGGTCGGTGGGTCAACCTTGTAAAAGGTTTGGTTAAAATATATAAGATAGTTTGTAGCCCAGCAAACAAATTCTCCTGGTTTCTTGGTTGGTCGGATCGTATATTTTCCATTCTTGGTAAAATGCTATATCAATCTATCTTGTGCGCAGCCTTGCAATCACGACCTATTCAAAAGACAAGAATAATTGGCATAGGAGGTCTTCATTCCACCTGCCTTCATGGGCCATGATCATAAGGTCTGATAGTCTAGTATCCTATCCATTTGGAGGGGTTGCGCTAATAATTTGAAAGATAAAATGATGAATGGCCCAATTATCCTTCCAAACCTTGATTTGGGTTCCATCCCCTACTCTCCATCGTAGTCCACCAATAAGCACTTTTTCCCCTTCTACTAATACTTCTCCATGTGATTGAAGGATTATTACCAATTGGAGCATCCAGAAAAGATGAGCATGGGAAATACTTTGCTTTGAATATCCTGGTAGCGAGTGTAGTTGGATTTGCTAAAATTCACTACCGCTGTTTTGCCAATGGTGCCAAGTTAAAAGTATAGAAGTCTCGAAATCCCAAACCTCCATTTGTTTTGCTAGTATACGACCCATCTCACCTCTTCCAATGAATTTTCCTAGCATTTTCAGATTCACCCACCAAAAATTGCATTCATAGCTACCATCACACATAAGGAACTTGGTAACTTAAAATGGACATGGCATATATCAGGATGGCTTGAGCCACCGCCTTGATAAGTATTTCTCTTCTCGCCTGCGAAAGGAGCTTTTCTCTATATCCTTGGATTATCTTCCAAATTCTTTATTTAATGTTCTTGAGGATCCCCTTCTTAGAGTGACCCACCACACTTTGTATCCCAATATATCTCATATGCTCATCCACTGCCTAAACACCAAAGATATTCTTCATATTCGATATTCTTCGCAGGGCTAACATGTTCTTGTTGAACGAGACCTCTACTCTATTATTCGCCTTGCTCCTCCTTATATATACTTTCGAGCAAACACAATCTGGTACCAAATACATTATATTATCAATCTCTTTTATAATAGTCTAGCTACTAATAATCTGGATACACTATTAATCATCGTATTTAGTACTTCAACAATATACCTTTTAGAATTCGAATTATTGAATTTACAGCAGAAGTTAATTAATTTATTATGGGTAATTTGATATTAGGTCCAATTTTAAACTCTCTCTTATTATTAAGTCCTAAAATTAGAACACCTTTCGTATAGGTTCTATTTTGAGATTATATTTTGAAAATGCCCTTACTATCTTTTCTATTTTTGCACTTCTCAGATAAATTTTTTGAACGATTCCAAAAAATTAACTTCCACTATCAAATAAAGAACTTTCATTTTCAATATAGAGGTTCGGAATGACTCTCAAACATGATCGTACAAATCTTGAAAATGATACGAAAACAATATCAGAAAATGATACACTATTTGAAATGAAAATAATATCAAAAAATGATACCTTATTTGGTTAAACCACTATAAATGATACACTGTTTACTAGACACGAAAACATTGTATATTTTTTTACGATTTTAGCAAATAGTGTATAATTTCCTGTGTATTTAAAACGATACACTATTTGGTTAAACCACAAAAAATGATGCATTTACTATATTATTTTCTGCAAAAAGGCAACGTAATATATTTAGTGTATCGATTTTTGTAATAGGAGTGCGCAATATATTTAGTGTAATATTTATTGCAACTAGGTTACGAAAAATATTGTATCATTTTATGTGATTTTAGCAAATAGTGTATTATTTTCTGTGCGTTTAAAACAATAATCTATTTGGTTAAATTAGTGTATCATTTTCTACAGCAGGGGTACGTGATACATTTAGTGTATTATTTTCTGTAATTGGGGTACGTACAATTTTTTCTCGTGTATTATTTTCTGCAACTCATAATTTAAAAGGAATTACGAATCCAAATCTGTAGAACTAAAAACTAAATATAAAAAATTGCGATGTAACCAGCGAATCTTAACGAAAAATGAAGAATCAATCTTCAACGTGCAGAAATAATCAGAAATGGATTCAATACTGTCTTCTTTCCCGTGTAAATCTTTTTAATATGATTGTGTGTATATTCAAACCATGTTTTGAGGCTCCGAATAGCTCCAGATCACGTTATTATAAAATAAAAAATATTTAAACATATAGAAAAATGTATATATCGAGTTGCCATTATTAACAACCAAAAGTATATATGTCTTAGATTTTAAAAAAAAAATTAAAACAGAATATAGTGAAATATGAAACTTGTAAAAAGAACTTATCTATAAATAACATTCTAAACTAGAATTTATTTATAATTTACGCATTTATTTATGTAAAAAAATCATGTTTATCCATCTATTACAATTGATATTATTGTTCAATCAACCTATTTTTAAAAAATAACTAATAGACAAATATAATTTGGGTCACAAAAGTACTACTGGTGATTAACTTGTTTTTTTGTGCTAATGCTATACTAAATAAATATTACAAAACGATCTTCAGGATGCAACAGCCAACACTATGAAGGAACTACGCTGATATTTGGATTAGTTTTTTTTTATTTAGATTTTTAGATTTTTTAATTTTTTTAAAAAAATAAATATAAAAATATATAGAAAAAATTAAAAAAAGTCAAAAAAAAAAGCTAAATTAATTAGTTTTTTTTTACTTTTATGTCAGAAAACTGCTAAAAAAAACTTGATCAAACATCGGCTAAATTTTCAAATATTTTTAAAAAAAACTTTTACAAGAAAAGAAAAAACATTTATATGTAGAGATCACAACTGATCCATTGGGTTTGTAATGGGAGATTTCTTACTAACCACTTTCCACACAAGTAGGATAAATTATTTTATAAATAAAAAATATTATATTAATATATTGATGTATTGTATTTAATTAATATATACATATTATATAATCTTTAATAAAAAATTATATTGGCGTGAAATAATTGAAGTTTCACTATAATAGAATTCTTTATTTAACTTACAAATACAATGAGACTTTCCTCCGTACAGCCTACCCTAATGGATGGCCCCACCCACGTGCGGAGCCACTTAATTTTAAAAAATATTAATTTGTTGGATTTTAAGAGTCACTTATTTATTGGTATTTTTTTCCCAACAATATATGTATTTTGATTCCTAATAGTTTAATCTTGTCTTAATCAAATACCCACAGTTGGTTAATTTTGGTTCATTATTTTAAGAGATGTCTTTTTAGTATACTCTTATTTTTTTAATTAGTGAAAAATATTTTTAGTAGACAATGTGAAGTTATGTTATTTAAATTATTTTAATTATAAAAAATATATTAATTTTTGCACGGAATTGAACGGTAAAAGTTGTTTTGATGTGGGTAGAATAAAACTCAAATAAATTCATCACTAGTTTGAATGATCTGTACAAGATGGTACATGTGAACTGGTTAGTGACAATCGTCAAAATCTACTCTAATGATAAAGTTAAAAATGAACTTTATAGAGAGATATTGACAATAGGTAGAATTATAGAGTTTTTAGAAAATATTTTTTTATATTTTTATATTTGGGTTTTATTCATTTTTATAAGAGTTGGAGATGGTATTTTTTTTTTTGACCACTTGATGAGTCGGACCCATATAACCCGAATCAATTATTATACGGTCTCATTCTAATCACATTTAATACTATTTATTTGATGAAATAACCATTATTAATATTTAAAATTTAATTACACAATTAACGTAATTACAACTCAGTCATTTCGTACGTACTAAATCTATAATCTAACTCTCCATATTATGCTTAACCATGAATGAGCCGATATTTTTGTTACAATCTTTATAGCCCTGGTATTAAAACTCTTTTTTAAAAATCTCGTTAGGTATCAAATGAACCGATTAAAATTAAATTCTGTGGCCTTCAATTTTCCTTCATTAACCAAAAGTCTAACTTCACCCGTCACATCAAACTAGTTAAACAATCCACATCTCCATCCCCCAAATAAAATTTTAACCTTCGAAAAAATAATAATTACCTAACTACTCTTTTACTCGAATGGCCAAATACAGTAGGTTAATTAGTCTCCCAATTCGGAAGGAGGTTCTGTCTAGCAAAAAATTATTAACGTATTTTTAGAGTATCATCCAATATATATATATATATATATATATATATATTTGTAAGTCAAAAATGAATAATACAAATTAACTAAATTATTTTTGCCACCTCATTAAATACAAAATAATATAGGCAATGTGAGATAGTAATAAATGTGAAACTAACAAAAAAAAATAAAGATATTAACTAGAGTCTCATGATTTAAAAAAATGCAAAAAAAAAAAAACCCTTCATAACTTTATTGATACCAAAGAATACCAAAGAAAATGAAAATAAATATGTTGGACAAAAATTATAATAAACAATCTGTTTTGTGACAGAAAACTAAATGAAACACAAACTGCAGAATCAACAGGAGCAAAAACTAAATAGCGATAGATTATAAAATAATGAGACAGAAAAATTAAACTGAATTTAAAGAACCTGTTATAGTAAAGATTGATTGAGACTCAGTATTTGACAGAATATTTTTATTACAAAATTGCCCTCGTAGTTGGTGCTTCGAGTTGAACGACATATACTTTTCAAGATACAACGATCAACAGCTTTTGAAAGCAGCACAACAATCTAAAAGCTCAATAAACTAAAACAGTGTTTAAACTATCTCTTTGAGTACTACGGGAATGCAGAGAATATGCAGTAACAGTAGCACAGAAGGAGGGAAAAAAATTGAAATTCCAGTGAATTTTTTTAGCAGAGAAGTTGCGTTTATATAGGCTTCAAATGCGTTGGTTCAATCCGGCTCGAACAGACACCGAACCTAGTTCGGCCTGATGGTTAGATCGCCCAATAGGCGCGAACCGTTTCGAACTCCAACGGATTGTTTTGATTTTCAACGGTCAGAAAATGGTAAATGATCGCAACCAAAAATTTGAAATTTTAATTAATTAAAATTTTGAAATTAAAAATTTAAATAAATAATTTTTTCACAAAAAGATAAGAGCTGACCTGACCCGCCGCGCAACCCAAGCCTTGCTCGACTCGGCACGGTCGGTAAGGCGATGTTGCACTGGGATTTGGGATGAATCCATAGTTGGGTAGGTTCTCTCTGTCCACAAAATTGGATACCCCAAAAAAACACATCTTTTAGGTCAAACTTGATTTATATAAACTACTCAATAACCCTTCTCTCAATCAATGTGAAATGGAGTATAAGTTACCAACTTTTACTCAACTTCAATGGTATAGTTTTGGAGTCAATTTTTCATTTACTCGTTAACGATTTTAGACACCACAAAATTCATGATTAATCTACTCATAAAGATGAACATATTATGACTTAGAATCATAAAAAAAAATTAATCAAATCAAAAGGTATTTAGTATTAAAGTTAGCTAAAACTCATATTCAAATTTATTCAAAACCCATTTATTTTCCAATAAAATATACCTCAAAATATTATTAATCACCAAAAGTTACCTAAAGTCACATTAGGGTGGGCTACGAGTCCAAATTTGTTTTAATTGGGACCCCAAATTTTAATCGGAATCATTTATTATATTGAACTTATTGTGTAGGTAATCTTTGTAAAAATTCAGGTCAATCAAATATTGCTAACCATATGATGCGGATACATTTGTTTGAAAGTTTATTCTCAAAATATTATAGGCTAATTAATTTTTTTAAAACAAATATACTCTGATCAGATAGATAATGATTGTCGATTGACCTAATCTTTTTCACAGAAATTACATACTCAATGAGTTTAATATAATAAACGATTCCGATTAAATTTTAAAATTCAGAATAAAATAATTTTGAACTCACAACCTACCTCTTATTGTGGTTGAGTCAATGCAGAAACCCAATCTACCTTGGGGCTTACATTGTTATATTTTTATAGAAGTCAATGTTAAGACGAGTAGGCAAATCTGCATTGCATTTTTCTTTGAAAAATCATGCCTAAAATAATGAAAATATAGAGTTTTTTCCGAAATTAAAAGGCTTTGGCCCAAACATAGGAACAACTAATTTAGAGTTCATAGGCCATAGCAAAGTGATGGATCCTACTATTGAATAATTGCCACTGCATCATACCATCGCCCTGCTTTGACGTTGTTCATTTCAAAAAAATTAGTTAGCATTCTCAATAACATATGGCAATATTTGGGTATTGATTCTTGATAAATAAGAAAATTCAATACACATATTAAATAATTCATTAATATCACTTGCTTAATCAATAAAAATTGACACATATTGTTTTAATTAAAATATTTATTTATGACATTATTAAATGATAATACTATGTAAATGTTATCTCGAAACTAACCGTAACTACTCAAATATTTTGGAGTAACTCTTCTCAAGAGAACTACTGTTTCATGTTGAAGATCACTGCCTTTTCGCGTTGAATTCGTTTGGTTTTTTTTTTTTTTTTTATTGTCCTTGTCCTTGCGTACCTATGAAGTTTCGTTTGATAAGAACGATTTAATTGTTTAAAATCAAGGATCGAAATTAGTTAATCTTTGACGTTTTTGTTTATTACAATAATTTTGATAATTGAAAAATCGACTAGTTTGCTTGGTAATATACTCTATATGTGTATAGAAATATTTTTTTTTTTTGCCATCGAAAGAATTTACACTTTCTTAATATAAAAAAAATGGAACCATCTCAACCGCCCATCATAAAAGTCAAACCTGAAACTTTCACGATAAAAAAAAAATTGGATAAAGATTTTTGACAAAAACAGAAATTATCCTTATGATTTCAAAAATTGCATAAACCTCCTATCAGGTTTGATTTTAACATCAAAGAGACCACAACTGTTACAATTTTCGTTCAATTTAACGAAAATTACTATTCCACTCTAAAATCGCCATCAAAACCACCGTTTCCCTCCAAAATCACAACTCCCAAACCGCCCACC
>JAOTRH010209614.1:0-10938 GCA_034768845.1 Heliamphora exappendiculata | reverse complement strand
AAAAATGACTAAAAGTTTGTGAGTTAAAAAATAACACTTTTAATTTTTTAACTTTTAAAATTTTAAATAAAAAAACAAAAAATCTAATTTTAAACCAATTTAAAGGAGATTACCAAACAAAACCTTAAACCCAAGTTGACAAACAATGCCAAAAGCCCTCCAAACTGGGGTTAACAAACACGCGCCAGAGCCGCACATGCAATAAAGTAAAAGGCTACCTCTGCGGCAGGCAGCTCTGATTTTGGTTGGACCAGTTTCTCTCTCTCTCTCTCTCTCTCTCTCTCTCTCTGTGCAGCCTCCATATCCATAAGAGGAAGAGCGAAAGAGAAAGAAACAGAAGAAAACGAAGAGTCACCAGTCGCAGGAGATGGTGATGATGAGTCGTCTGGCGCCGTTGTCAGAAGAGCCGATCAACGAAGACGACGAGTCCTTGAACTGCTCCAAGAAAGGGCAGCCATGGCGGAACTGGATCAAGACCCACTTCTCTCTCCTCTTCAACAAGAAATCCGATCTCAAGATCCTCTTGAGCGTTCTCGGTTGCCCTCTCTTCCCCGTCTCCGTCCATCCCAAACAGCCCTTCACCCAAGTAAGTGTTCGTTTTGACCATCTGGTTTTAAGTAACTTTTTTTTTTTAATCAAAAAATTAAAAATTTATTTAACTAAAAAATTAGTGATTTTTACATAATTAAAAAAATCAAATAAATCAGATATAAAATTTTAAAATAGCCGTTTAACCTAAATAAAATTTTGTCAAACAAAAAAAAATCAAAAACTAAAAAATAAAAAAAATTAATTTTAAGCCGATTTTCCAAACTAGGCCTAATTATTTTTGTCTGAAGTTTTTGTGGGTTTTCTATCCTTCTCATTGGCTGCGTTTGGCGTTGATTTCTTAATTTATTTTTAATAATGTTAGTAATAAGTTATAATTTTGTTTTAAAATTTATAATTTTTATTATAAATTATAATAGCTATTTTTTTATCCTTTTCATTGGGCGCGTTTGGCGTTATTTCCCGGGCAATTTTTAATTTTTAATTTTTAATTTTAACAAAAAAATTACATTTTTTAAAAGTATTTTTAGTTTTCGATATAAGTTATAATTATTTTTTTGTTTTTAGCTCCAATATAATTTATTTATTAAATATTTAAAATTTTTACTAAAATTTAAAACTTATAAACTATTTAGTTTTAGTAGCAATGTTTGGTAAGCACGTTATCTCTTCATATTACTAATTTTTTTTTACAAAATGGGACACACTATAATTTCCCAGAGAAAACACACCTAAATCATTAAAGTGAGAATTGAATCAACTTGAATCAAATTGAATGAAGTGGTTGTGAACTTTGTAATGCAGGTCTCGTCGTCCGCACAGTACATACTCCAACATTTCACGGCGGCGACGGGTTGCCGGAAACTAGAGGGGACGGTGAAGAACATGTACGCCACCGGAAAAGTGACCATGGCCATGGTCAACGAGCTCGGCGGCTCCAACAGCTCGGCTGGCGGTGGACCCGCCGGGGTTCCGCAAAAAGGCTGCTTCGTCATGTGGCAGATGGTCCCTAACAAGTGGCTAATTGAGCTGGTCGCCGGTGGTCACAAGGTTGTGGCTGGCAGTGACGGCGACGTGGCTTGGCGCCACACCCCTTGGCTCGGTGCTCACCCTGCCAAAGGCGGCGTTCGTCCCCTCCGCCGCGCCCTTCAGGTTACTCTCCGGCAAGAGTATTTTGTTTATTTTCATTATTATTTTTATTTTTAAAATATTAAATTAAATCAAATTAAATTTTTATCCCAATTACTTAGGTCGATCTCATGATTTTTTTAAGTAAATTTTTTTTTAGCTAAGAGTCGTATCTTTGATTAGTTTTAATAAATTTATATATTTTTTTAATGCGATATTATATGTTAATTGAAGTATATTTTTTCTCTTACTATTTTTATTACTAATGATTTTATTATTATTATTTATTATTGCATCAATTTAATTATATTATATGTGTTTAAATTATTTTAATTAAAAAATATTTTCTTAATAGTTTTTTTAATTTATTGATTTTTGTTAACCATTGAAATTGAGGTGGTAGAATTTTTTTAGCTGAGAAATTAAAAATCTTACTTAAAATTAAAACAAATAAAAAACTTAATTTGTTAGCTTACTTGAAATTAATTCTTCTTTTTTGAGTTTTTTTTGCTTAATTTTTTTATTTTTTGATAAAATATTTAGATTTTTAAATTTTTTAACTAAATAATAAAGAAACTCAATAAAATTTAAAATATAAAAACTAAAATAAATCAACAAACCATTATTACCAGCCACAACTAAAAATTGACTTGCTAATATTTGACGAGTCATAAGGCAAGGCTATGTTTGGGATAATTATTTATTTATTTATTTTTATATTTAGTAAATTTATTTTATAATTTAGTCAAATTATTATACATTATGACTTTTCTTGTCGAGACGAGTGAGAAAACTAAATTTTTATGATCAAAATATAAAAAGTTCAAAAAAAAAACTAAAATAAGCTAATAAGTTAAGTTCTATGTTATTTATTTTTGTCTTTAATAATTTTTTTTTGATTAAATTTTTTTATTTTTTAATTTTATCTTATTGAAAAAATTCTAAAAACTAAAATAATTAGTCAAGAAATAAAAAAAATTTAGAAAAAATAAAAAATAAGTAAATTTTTTCGCATTTAATCCAAACAGAGCCAAAGATGGTGACTAAGAACCAATAGCACAATGATAATTTGAAAAGAATGTACTAAAAAATTATACTCAAAATCTTAATTTGAAAATTCGAAAGTAATATGTAGGTTGTAAATTTAAATTCAGTAAAATATAAATCATATTTTAAATGAATTTTGATTAATTTTAATTTAAATTCTGAATAACTTTTTAGATATTTTGTTCTGAATACGAAACATTTGCTGATATGGAAAATGATGGGACACTGCATTTGTAGGTACATTCTGGTAAGGTTGCGTGTACAGCACCTTGCTGTGTGGTCCCACTTTAATTAAGTTTGTGTTTGGTTTAATTTTTTTTTAAAGGTTTTTTTGATTTTTTGAATTTTTTATAAAAAATAAGATTATGAAAAATGTAAAAAAAATCAATTGATTAGAATAAAAATCCAAACAAGTGGATTTTTTCAAAGACTTTTAAGCAAAATATTTTTATAAAAACGTTACACAAGCTTATTTTATAAGATTCAGTGAATTATTTATATAAAAAATTAAATAAATTTGATTAATTTGTATTAAATAAATAGTAAATAAGATTTTGACTAAATTAATTAAATAAATATAATTTAATTGTCTGACTACTTATATTTAATCACCATTATTATTTTTACACAAATAATTAACTTAACGATTACTACATACAAATATAAATTTCGAAGGGATAATAAGGTACTTCGGTAACTAGGCTTAAATTGGTCCTGTTTGGGCTAATTTTTTTTAAATTTTTTTCTTATTTTTGTTTTTTTAAATTTTTTTAATATTTTAATTAAAATTTTTTATTTTTTTAAATTGTCTCAACGAGATAAATTGAATAAACAGAAATATTTGATCGAAAGATTAAAATTTTTTTTATTAAAGATAAAAATAAGTAATATAAAATTTAATTTATTAATTTATTTTTGTTTTTTTTTTGAATTTTTTAATATTTTGATAAAAAAAATTTTAATTTTTAAATTTGTCTCGATGAACAGAGTTAAAAAGTATAATAATTTTTCTAAATAATAAAAAAAAATTTATTAAAAACAAAATAAGCAAATAAGAAATTATTGTGGTTATGTTATTAAAGTAATTTTAAGTTAAATAATTAAAATTTTCTTTGGTGTAATTTTAAAATAACTTTAAAGTGATTAAATCCTCGAACCAAACGAGCCCTTCGTACAAACCAGGTGGTTTCAATTTTATTAATTGCTTCTGCCTTGCAACGTGCGGCAACTCTGAAACATTGGAATGCAAAATTATGTGTAGAAATTCAGGTGGAATTAAATGAATTCATTACTACACTAATTCTCCGTTTGGATACATTTTTTTTACTAGCTTTTGGATTTTTCTTGTTGCTTATTTGTTATAAAAAAAAAAAGAAAAAAAAAACACCCACTGCTTGCTGGAAAGAACTACAGCCTTTTGGCTTCCAAACAAGTCACTATAAGGCCTTGATTGAAAACTAGTGTAAAATTTATTTATTTATTTATTTTTGATTAAAATAGTTATATGGATTGAAAGTAGATCGTTTGGTCGATAATATTCTTATTATATAATTAATTATAATAATTATATATAATTAATAGTTGTAGTAAATAAGTTATTAAATATGAATATTATTTTTTTTTTCAAATAGGGTTGAGATTTGAATATAATTTTCTAGAAAATATTGTTTCGATTTGATTATTTTGTTTTCTTCCAAACAACCAAGAGTTTGTTTTTGGCTTTTAGCCTAAAAACACAACAACAACAACAACAAAAAAAAAAAAAAAAACCTTTTTACCAATCAAATCTAGGCATGTGTTTGTGATACTTTTTTTTAATGACATCTTTTATTTTTAGTAAGTTTTTTTTTTCAAAATTAGTCTATTTTTTAAATTTATTCGTTATTAAGAATTGAAAAAAAAAACTAAAAAATAAAAAAAGATTAACATAAGATTAAAAAAAAAGCCATTTAAAAGCTTTTGTAAGACTTTTTGTCGCTTCTTTAATTAACCCTTTTTAATTTTAACCAAAACAAATCATATATTTTAGATTAAAAATAAAAAATAATTAAAATAATAATAAAAGTACAAAATAGAAAAAATAAAGTCTTCTCAAAGAACGGCTAATACCCATGCATTTACATTTGTGTGAAAATTGTGTGTAGGGATTAGATTCTGTGGCTGTATCCTACGTCTTCTCCCTAGCTCAGTACATGGGCGAGAAACGCATCATGGCCGTCGATTGCTTCGTCTTGAAATTGTCAGCCGATCAGACGGAGCTGGCCGAACGCAGCGACGCCACAGCCGAGATGATCAAACACGTCATGTTCGGTTACTTCAGCCAAAGAAGTGGGCTTTTGGTCTACTTAGAAGACTCTTACCTGACCAGGATCCAGTGTCCCGGCGCCCACCCTACCTACTGGGAGACCACCATGGGCACGAAGATCGAGGACTATCGGACGGTGGAGAGCACGATGATTGCGCACTCCGGCCGGTCAAGCGCGATTATCACGCGATTCGGAGACGATCTGAAGGCAGGGCCCGCGATCACACGGATGGAAGAGGCCTGGACGATTGAGGATGTAGCGTTTAATGTCCCTGGACTGTCACTAGATTGCTTCATCCCTCCTAAGGAAGTGCAAAGAGACTATCTTGAAGAGACTTTGGATTGGAGATCATCACCTTTGCATGGGTGATGGTTGGTTTGGTTCCAAAGGGGTTAAATTAGTAGGGAATTTAATTATATATTCTCACCTTTTTTTTTTCTTTTTTTTTTTTTTGGTTGTTGTATAAATACACTTTAAAATTTGTTTTTAGTGTCTAAATTTACACGGAACACGCTTTTTATTATTAACTTCAAGAATACAAATTTTGGAGTGTATTTATAAACAAGTGGAGCGAAAATATTAATTTTCAATTAATCTTGCTTTGTATTTTTTACCTAGAGTGTATTATTTGACGATGAAAACAAAATTTGGAGTGTATTTATCAAGGTAACTGAGTTTTTTCTCATTGGCCGCTTATGTTGGGTGTTTTAGACCGACGGTGTTTGAATTATTTTTTTTTTCTGAAAATTTTTTTATTCTCATAAATGGTACCAAATTGTGCATGCAAAAAAAATAGAAAACTACAAAACGAAAAGACTTGTTTGACCCTTGGCTTAAAAAGGTCTTAAGTCAAATTTTTCGCCCTCATTTTCAAATTGCTAGACAGAGGACTGTTAACATTTTTAGACCAATAGTATTTACTAAAAAGCACTCAGACGCTTAAGTTATAACTATTGAAAACTTTGAGGAAAAGATTGTTATGAATGTTAAATTGCACATATTTTTACCCATTAAAGTGTGGTCATATTTATAATTTTATTAATTTTTGAGATTTCTTTTTATTTGGATAGAACTATTTGTCCTTTCCAAAGTATCCCAGAGTATCAGGAATTTGATTTCCTTGGAAAAATCGTTTTCCTCATGTCTCTACTCTAAATAGGCAATTTCTTTTATGAAAGGCTTTTTCTTTTCTAGGTTACCTTCCTGAGATTCACTAGGCTAGGGCTTTTTCATTTTCTTTTATCTTTATTTTTATCATCTAACTAGTTAAATAGGCGGTTAATATTGTTCTAATGGGAATATTGTTTTCAATATGTTATTGAATCATAACACCAAATATAACTATAGGCAATGATATATGGGCCTCGTTTGCTAATTGAATCAAAGTTAATTTTTTAACTTTTTGTTTAAAAGCCAAAAAAAACTCGTTTTCAACTCAAAAGCTTTTAACTTTTTTGCTTTTCACATAATTTTTTTTTTTTAATATCATAACTTTTATTATACATATCTATTTTTATTTTTATAAAAATTACATTTTTAAAATCTACTCGACCAAATCTATAAACAAGATCATATTGAATATAAATTTACCTAAAATTCTTTTAAAAAGAATTATAACAAATTTAATCAAAAAAATTTACTTTTTGGTTTAAAGCTATTTTAATTTTAAGTCTTTGGCCTAAAAACTACTTCATACCTCTACCAAATGAGTTTTTTGGTTTAAAATAATTTAAAACTAACAAATTCAACTTAAAGCCGATTATCAAACGATACCATGTTGTGTCGGAATTACTTAATAATTACTGATTGATGGTTAATCCTTCATTTATGTGTGTATTTGGCATAAATTGTTTGATGAGTAGTTTTATTCCGTGGTCAGCGACATCTTTTGACACTTCAACTTTTCCTCTTCTTTTTCTTTGGGTTACATCAATTGGGTTACAATTGCTTATTTTTTATTTTTTATTTTTTATTTTTTATTTTTTTGCATGATAGTAGGAAAGAGTGGAACAGGGTAGGTGTTTGATAAGTGACTAGGCCCTGTTTGGGTTATTTTCTTTGTTTTTTTGCTTCTTATTTTTATTTTTTATTTTTTTTTCTGGATTCTTTAGCCCTGTTTATTTTATTAATTTTTGTTATTTTGATTTTGTTTTTACTTTCTAATCAAGACTTTTAATTTTTCCATTTCTCTCTTTAATTACCCAAAAAAAAAATGAACAAAAACGTAAATTTCTTTTGATCAAAATACACTTAAATTCAGAAAAATTAAAAATAAGATAATAAATTAGATTTTTTTACTTATTTCATTTTTAGTATATATTTTTTTTTATATTTCTACCATATTTTTTTGTTTACTTTTCAAGTTCCTCTTATCCAAATGAACAGAAAAATCAAAAGACATAATTAAAGGTAAAAAAAAATCTTAAAAAACAAAAACAAGCAGAAATTAAAATTTATATTCCAAAGGGATCAGCTTATCAATCTATAGGCTATATAGCAACCCAGTCTTTGAAAGCAGATAATTCAGACAGTTTGAGTTGGTGAATAGTAGTATAGTCTTCCAAAAGTAGTTAAGAGGGCTATTCATCACAGCCACTTTGAGTTGGAGAGTGGTGGTTAGTCAATTAGGCCATGTTTGAATTCTCCTTTTTAGAGAATTTTTTTTTCATGACTATTATGGCAAGGTTTTTTTGGAATAAAGAGGGTGTTTTATGTTGGTTATAGTATTCTGAAAAATAATAATATGTCGATCTGGAAAATTGGAACAGCAACCAAATGCAGTAAAATAAATTATAGCAATCTAAAACTAATTTTAGAATAAGATTAAAACAAAATTAATATAATTTGTGTTTCAGTTATATTAAACTCATAAGTAGATTAGGAAAAATAAACTGTAATTGAAAAAAAAAAAACACTGTTTTTGTCATTTATTTCAACTAGAAGAAACACTGTTTTTTCGAAAACAAAAGAAAAGGAAAATACTGTTTATAAAAATAGTTTTATGTATGTAAGAGCTAAATGTAAAAAAAGTATTGAATTAAACAAAAGGAAATGGGAACATACAGTATACTTATACTGGTTGTATTAAAAAATACCCAAAATAAAATAATCTTACAGAACAATTTTAGAATTAATTGGGATCGAGTCCAGTGTTGAATGATGTCTCCTTAAGATAGATTACGTCATCGTCTCGGTGCTTGTGATTGAACGAATATTTGTCTTTAGGATAAAACGATCCCCGTGTGCAGAGGAAACACGACAATCTGCACACCAACGAACGCTGCTATGCTTGAACTTTCTCGAGAATTCGAAATGAAATGAGACAGAAATGCAACAGAGTTTTAGTATGGAAGAGTAGTGAGGATGAAAGATGAGTAATTAAATTGGATCTCTAGCAGCCTTTAAATAGGCGCTGTTGATGACGGTTCGGTTTAAACCGAGCCGACACAACACCGATTCGGTCTGATTCCAACAGGCGCATACCAATTTGGCCTGGCTCCAACAGGAGCGAATCATAACTGACCAAATGGTTCGGTAATAACGATAACGGAAAAAATTTAAAATTTAAATAAATTAAATTTGAATTAAATAAAATTTCTATTAAAAGATAAAGGTCAATTCGAATCGGCCTGGCAAGGCAGGTTCTTCCCCGTTCACAAAACTGAGTACCTCTAAGAGGCACACCCCTTAGGCTCAACTTGGCTTATATAAACTACTTACCCAATACTTTCCCAACCAATGTAGGATTGAGTTTAGTTACCATCATTTTGACAACTTTAATAATACGCTTTTAGAGTCAATTTTTCATTCACCTATTAATGGTTTTAAATGCCACAAAATTCATGATTACTCTACTCATGGAGATAAATAAATTAAAACTTAAAATTATCAAAAAGGATTAATCCAGCACAATGATAATTAGCTTTAAAGTTAGTTAAAAATCATGTTATAAGTTTTTAAAACCCACTTTTTTCTAACATTTTGTACCGTATCACTATAGTCTAAGATATCTTTTATGGTATTTAATTTAACGGTAAAAGTGATTTTGTTTTTTTTTTCCGCATATGTCCTCTAAAAGGTGTTGGTTTGTTTATTTCCTAAAAAATTTAAAAATAACTATAGTTACACATGTTTTTTTTTTGTGAACAAACGGTTACACATGTTGAATGTAAAAGGAGTATTAGTACATTAAAAAGAAATGTGTAAAAATGTTGTATGGGATTAAACCCAAGAGATTGGTTAAGTAATCGAGGCTTAGGACTTAAGGTTTTACTCTCTTTTAGGTCTCATATTCAAAATCTCTTAGGTGCTATCAATTCGTTGGAACTAGTCATATAAAATTTTGTCTCGACTTTAATTGGAACGCCTGTAAATGGATAGTGAGATTAATCTCTCATGAATTAGTCAAAGTGCACGTAAATTGACCAAAATACTTAAATTATTCAAAAATAAGCATCGTATGAGATGATATAATAATTGTTACTCGTCATAATTTCATATCTCTCACCTTTAAAGTAAGTATCTGGACGGATGAAGAGTTCCCTAGATTGAGGAGTAGAAAGTGTTTTGTTTTTAATCTGTAAAATCATTACCAAAATATTATAATATATGTTCATTCGATTTATTGGGGAATTCAACTTTAACAAACGGACATACTTTTTAAATATATTCTTTCCGTCACGAGAAGCCTAAAAATAAAAAATATTTAAATTAAAAAATATTTTAAAAATTCAAAAAAATAATAAATCTTTTTAAAAAAATCATTGGACTTTTTCGGCAAAAACTCGTAACAATGCTTGCAATCCTATTTTACAAAGTTGAAAAATAATCTTAACCCCCAAAACAATTGGGATAAAGCATTACTGATGGCAAATAAGACATATACTTTGAAATGATAAATGCAAACATATTGCTAAAAAAAATAATATTTTATTTTATAAAATAGACAGTTTAAACTTGAATAATTTATTTTAAACTAAAAACCATTCATTTTGTAAAATAAACTGTTATTTATTCATATATTTATCAATATTCCATTATATTATTTTTTGCATAAATAATTTATTATGTAAGATTTACAAGATGAACGATTTGAATCATCGTTGTGCACTCATTCAAAACCTATAAAATATTCGTAAGGGTCCTGAGGCATTTAAGTGATGTAATCCCATGGGGAAGAGCAACCGAATGAAAAAAGAAGGAACACTTCGTGCGTGAATACAAATAGAGAAGAAGGCTGTGAGTCCTATTTTTTTTCCCTTTTGATAGCAAAAACCCAGTGAAAAAGAACGAACACGTTGGTTATGTGTTGCCTTTTTTATATCAATAATACTATGATAATTATATTTTGGTGACTACAATTAAGTACTATATGATATAGTATTTTTATGTGTGACGCTTAAAAATAAATAATAAATTCATATAATAACACAAATACTACACATAAGATGATACATTATATGGTACCCAAATATGGTCATCATAGCATTACTTTTCTCATACATAGTAGGGATATATATTAGTATAAAATGCGTCACACATAGTAAAAGAGAAAAAGATAGAATTTGAATTATGCGTAACATTTGTTTAAATTTTTTGTTGTGGCTT
Source organism: Heliamphora exappendiculata (assembly GCA_034768845.1). Taxonomy (NCBI): domain Eukaryota; kingdom Viridiplantae; phylum Streptophyta; class Magnoliopsida; order Ericales; family Sarraceniaceae; genus Heliamphora; species Heliamphora exappendiculata. The sequence goes on along the minus strand of JAOTRH010209614.1, from coordinate 301 downwards.
CTTAGGAAGATGGCTGATTATTAAAAAATCATTCTTAATTTCATCAAAATTTGTAACATTACGAGTAATTTTTACATGCACATAGGTATTTGTTTACATGTTTCCCTCCTAAATGTAATTGGTTCATAAAATAGGACCAATCACTTTTGTGTTTATATTTTCTAACATAAAGGAATATGACAATTAACAATTAGTGTAAAGTACCAATACCTATTAGCAAATAAAAAAAATTGATAGTACCACTGAGCATTGGGAAAATTCTTTCTCACCTTTCCCATTTTTCTCTTCATTTTTTTTCCTT